>DWTT01000369.1:0-16398 GCA_018250895.1 Carterocephalus mandan | reverse complement strand
ATTACATACATAAAAAATTATATAAAATATTGAATATCCGCGATATTCATCATTGGTTTAGATAATTAATTGTACCAAATCGCCACTGGTGGTCCATACGTAATTCAATTAAACAATTCACATCAACGGATCTAAATCACAAAGAGTAAAATTTTATTTTTTTTGGATAAATATTTGTATGAACATGATCATATCTCGCTTGTGCAAGAGTCACTTTCACTTCCGAGTTGACCGCTGGCTTTGCCGCCAGAAGCTATGACGTCATCTATTGTGGTTTAAAAAAACAAGGTCTCGATTCGTCAAGGCCATCATGTATCTTTGATCGTCACAGATCAATTTCAGTGTTTTCTTGATAGTAACTAACTTTTATAACGTCATAAGTGCGACTGCTAAGATAGAGATAGAGGATTTTCTAACATAAAACTCCCAGTGGTACAAATAGCTCGGAGTCTGGATTTGAGCCCAGTGTATGGCAATAGGCTCACCACCTTATACTTGGGATGCAATGGCGATTATCCAATAGCTATTTACAATATTACATTACATAATTTTTAAGGTGGTATGTTACTAAAAACTTTTATAATTCATTATGTACAGAACACATAGAGAGGGAAACTACATACGGGGTAAATATAATTACACTTTAATTATGTATAAACATTGTCAGCTTGTAATTTTATCAATTCTTTTCGTACAAAATTTGAAAAATATAATATTTTCCTGTTTACATTTAATTGTGAAACAAGTGTTCATAGCAAAATGAGAACAGTCTTGACTTGGTGTTTTTACCGGGCTCAATAAGGCTTCACTTCGTTGAGGACAGTTTTTCGAAGACATTCATTTGTGACACCTTTAATAGCTCCAGTTATTTTATTATTACTATTTTATTATTACTATTTTTCTCTTGTGGAATTTGTTATGGGCATAGTGTAACATAACAACATATCATTGATAGACAATATTCTGTGAATGATTTAGGAGTCCTGACTTCTAACCTAAGTTTTTCCTACCGTATTTGTACAATGTTCAGACGGGCCTACAGATCATTAGGATTTGTGTTAAGGCAGGCGAAAGACCTTTTGCGACGATCAAAATATTATATATATATAACAGCTTCGTCGGAGGGATTAGGACTTAGCCCGCCACGCTGGCCAAATGCGGATTGGCAGACTTCATATGCCTTTTTTTGTGTGTACATGTTTCCTCACGATGTTGTTGCGTGCTGCTTGGGATTGAACCCGGACCGCTCGAGTGAGAGGCGAGTACGATAGCCACTGGGCTGTTACCGCTATTATAGATTTTAATTTTATCGAATTACACTCGCAGTTACTACCAAGTTCAGTAAAAGGAGTTTGTCGTCTAGTGAATGGCAGGCTTATTGGCGTCAGCCTTCAGACACCAAAACAACTACAAGCCAACAATTATGACGACACGACGACAACTATTTATAGACTAAAGTGCATTGTAGTTATTACATAACCAAACTCCTTCAAACGCCTACCGTATTTTGAGCCTGAAATAGTCTGCCTGAAGAGTGAGCCTTTATGTTGATGAACATTTTTAATTTGTAAGTTTACGTTAATTTTTGCACGTATTGACGGTAAATCAACGCAATGACTTCTTATTAAATTGGAACCTTAGGAAATACGAGTAGGTCCATAGGATATTTATTTCATCACATAGTAGTACTTATTAATAACGATTTTCGAAAAATTAGAAATAATTTAATAAAGAGCATATAAGGAACCAAATAGGTTTTATATGAAGCCTATTTTGTTCCATATCACCCGGGACAGTACCACCGCCCGCCACGGTACCTAGTACAATTTCTACCGTGTAGTAATTGTTTTTAAACCAATTATGGTCCGGTTGGAATGGTGTGGTTTCCGGTTACACTTCTTTACAGGCGACAATCTTAGTCCTCAAGGGTAGCAACACATCTGTGACTGACTTGGAATGAGACTCTTACTAATAATTACTAACAGGACTTTTACTATCACCATAAAGTAAGGACCGAAGTAATGTAGTCCGTGCTAACACCAACTAAAAGTAGGTACTATCTATCACTAAATACCCCAATCCTATGAAGTTTACGACGACGTATAGGTGTGCAAGCTAGTTTGCTATCTTACATGCATAAAAAAAAACTTTTTTTTAAATTTCTCACTTGTTACGGAAGAGTGAATTTCTTGATTTTAATTCAATCTGATAGTGTACATCATTATAAAAGTAAAGCTATGTTACTGGTCGGTTATTTAAATAGAGATTAGGTAACATGAAAGTTAAGTTATTTAAATCTGCTTTCGCGTTCCCATAATGACCGCTCGGAAAAGTGATGGTCTGTGGGTGGATGACGTAAGCCAGACTATTATGAGGGCCCGTTAAGATTGAATAAAGATTAAAGCGACGGCTTCTGTTTTTGTTTAGTTAGTAAGAAGAAAGTCGTATTAAGGTAGCGTTATGGCAGAATATCATGAGGGAAGCGAGCGTGCCTCAGTGCGGTGCTAATGACTTGCATAAAAATAAGCTGGTATTTGTGCACGTGTGATTTAACTCGGAAATAGGCCGACTAGTATCGATCGATTACGATCATCATCTTCAGGAGTGAATGCCCTCACGACGGTCACGGCGTACACTGAAGATGATCGTTGTAATCAATCGAAACTAGTCGGCCTATTTCCGACTTAAATCACACGTGAGTAAGCCGGTAATTTCAACTATGAATATATTTTATCCATAGACGACGGTGACCACTTACCATCAGGTGGCCCGTATGTCTGTTTGTCCGTCCTATACTATAAAAAAAATGACACTCACGAATCATTCAGTAATGATAATAAGCTGGTTATCCAATTTTTATAAACTAAGGTTCGCTGGAATACAATTCTCAGGGAAATAAGCGGTAGTTATCATTGTCCATGACGTATTCTCTACAAGCTGTACCCGCGGCGTTCTTATCATTTAAGTAGTCATTTATTTTATAGAATGCTTAATTAAAGAGGTTTTATTTAGTGTAAGATTGAAATTAATTCTCTGCAACACGTAATTTTCAGGTATGTTAATGTAGAAGCGAACACAGTTCCCCATAGAAGATTTTGATACTTTTGATGCAAATGTAGCGTTACATCGTTGCAACTAAATAAAAATTAAATGGGTATGTATATAATATTTTGTATGTTTTCTATCGAGAGACAGCGTAGGAAAATCAAGTGCGGCGGGTTGGCGGTTTTTCCGCTTTCTCCGCCGGTGGAAAGTGAACCCGGCGGTGTCGTTTTTCTAAGATCAAGACTACTTAGTTACGCTTTTCGATTTTTTATTGGAGATTATTTGCGTATGTAAGCAGTAAGCACTTATTAATATGAGGAGGGTAGCCAAAAAACCGCAATCTCAAAGTTAAATCTATTATATAAAAAATAAAAAATATTACTTATGGCATTTTCTACCTGTCAAACCATTAATTGACTTTATTGAGTAACTAATAATTTATTCACTTATAAACGCTTTAACGTTAAATGTTATGGGATTAGTAATTTATCATCAATAAAATCCCGTAATATTATGACTGTAGTGTGTAGGTGTAGGCACAATCGTCTTACTTAAACACCCAAGTCCCGACCGAGTACGGTTAATGTTGGACCTCTGATTCTGTCAACTGAATTGAAAATAAAAATAAAAAATTCTAAATAAGCATCTGTCTCCTATTGGGGTCAGAGATAAAAAATATGTACCTACCGTATACGTAAATTGTTACTAAATTTATTGTAATTAAAATAGCGTGAAGATCGAGATTAAATCATATTCCTTAGTAGCTACATTAAGTTATGGACACTAAACTTTATGCTAAAGTTCCTAGTTTAGTATAATAGCTCTATATAATATGTTACTACGAATAATGTCACCAAATTGAGGGACTAACCAAGAACCAACTCACCTGATAGTCACCGCTGCTTATATTCCTGTATAAATATATATATCCTTATATACCAATGCGTTGTGTACTTTTTATATCACACTGCAAAGCACGTTTTTAGGAGATGACTGAAACGCCCATATGCTTCAAAAGGTATCAATACCTCTATTGTTAATACAAGTTTTACTAAATGCTTACTAAAAGCAATTGTTTCAGTATTAAAAATAAATTTGAACAACACCGTAATCAACGCAATGGATAGTTATAACATACACAGACAGCAAACACTTCAACAATGGTAACAGTTATTCTTCAAAAACACGAGTCACAATGAATGTCACGTAATAATGGGAGGATTGTGTGAGGGTTTGTCAATCGTTTTGTGATGAAATAACTTTAGTTAATTGTATTGCATTAGGTAGGTAAGCATGATTGTGCTGCGACGAATAATTTCTTATCGGTTGTAAATTAAAAATTTTGGTGACCTAGATATTACTAAACTGAAGATTTACTCGTATGTTTCTTGCTGCAAAACTGCAAATATTTTTAGTAGTTGATAAACTACTAAAAATATTTTCAGTTTACTAATTTTGTTTTGTTCTCGCTGCGACCCATAGACGTCCCACTGTTGGGCACGGGTCTCCTCTCAGAATGGCAGGGATTAGGCCTTAGTCCACCACGCTGGCCAAGTGCGGATTGGCAGACTTCACATATTTTTATTTGTTTTGTTCATGTACTCGTAAATAATGCGTACCTAAATTTCGTATGACTGCAATAAAATTCGGTAGTCGCTGAGATGACCATACAATTTGTTGTAGTTTATCCACTAGATGGCGTTAGCAATGTCAGTTTGACTAATCACCAATAGATGGCACGAGAATTTTGTTGATACTACTCGCCACTAGATGGCGCTGTTACACTTTCACAACGTACTACACAACAAGTCCTTACCTTCCATCACGTAGACAATACTGCCTACATCGCCTTCCTTGATGATGAGGCTTCCCGCAGCATACTCGACTGGGTACATGCAGTCGACTATTTCCCGGATCTGAGTCATCTCGAGGTTTTTCATGAAGTCATTGTCCAATATAGCACCCTTTATAAGTTCCCGGGATCTGAAAAGAAAATTAAACGTTTAAAATAAGAATATTATCAGATTTCTACGAAATATATGAGTTCAATGCAAAACACAACTGAGAAGACCTGATTAACCACCACCATACCACGCTGAACCAGTGTGGATTGATTGGTACAGGACTTTCCGGCCAACCCAATGCAAATGGTCAAAGAGACCTTCAACAAGGCTATCTTCCAATAAGTAGTGTCTAGCTCAATACACACGAGCTCCCAAAGGAGGTAGAATGTAAGATCATTTGGACAAAATAAAAGGTTTGATGGTAACGCAACATCTAATGCTTAGAGCTTGTTTCTCTTCCCTTGGAAACCAGCTCTAAGCATGAGATGGGCACGGGTCTCCCCCACAGACAAATCAGCGGGAATTCTACAACATACTCCACCACGCTGCTCCAATGCGGATTGATAGAGGATAGTCACTAGGCTGTCAATAACTCCTTTACTTCTAACAATGCAAGGTTATTAGTCTCGAGTTTAATGAACTCTAATTTACTACCGAAAAAGATCGTAAACTAAAAGATATTGTACGAAGGCTTATAGGTATACTAATCGGAGTATCCGATAGGACCAACATACGTACGATTAGCATTAATAGCGGATAAATTATACTCGTAGTTTAAAGGTACCGCTAATGCCTTATGGATTCGAGACGTGCTCGTTTACCGTCGGCCTCATTCGCAAGCTCAAAGTCAGCGCGTGTTGGAAAAATCTATATGTACTTGGTATTTTCCTACGAGACAGCTACTCGTAGTTGCCTACCACGTTGATAGATACAAAATTATCATATTTCATATTTGCAAACTCTTCGATGAGACGTTGTAATTTAGCAGTGACCTAAAGTGACCGATTCAGAAAACGAGTAAATCATCGGATATGGGTACAACAAAATTGTTTTAGCGGTTAAACCACAACCAAAAGGTTTTATACATAACGAGCTGGTACTACGGAATTATTAGCGCTTAGTACTACGGAAATTTAAAACACGTATTTTACGGAATTTTGTACAGTACTCAACAGGTGACAAATTATATTTCTAAACTTTTCTAATGAAACACTGTCTATTTGTGAAAATCGCATGGCAATCCGTTCAATAGATTTTGAGTTGATCGCTTGGCGCGAGCGCGTTGCGCCAGACCTGGCGGAGACTTGTTTTTTAATATGTACTGATGGTGTACTGTATATGAACAAACCCTACGTCGCCCATCAATCAGAGCGATTGAATTTCATCGATATGGTCAGTGCAAGGCCGACGAGCGTTAGTAGAGTACCTTCGAGCTACCCATTTGGTATAATTACGTTCGAACTTTACAACCTCGCCTTTGGCAATATATGACGCGATGAAAAACCGCTGCACGTAGTGAGAGCCAGGTGAGAACTTCAGCTGAGAACCAGTGATTTAAAAATAAAAAGTTGTATACTAGTTTAGGTAATATGTATTTTTGTACTAAACTTCTCTAAATACTCTGATCTGATTTGGTAACGCTTGTTACACTGTACATAAGATTGTTGAAGATTTAGTTAGGCCCTACTTATAACACCCACCGCAACTCTTTCTTGGTCCCACTGTTGGGCATGGGTCTCCTCTCAGAATGGGAGGGATTAGACTTTATCCCACCACGCTGGCCAAGAGCGGATTGGCACTTCACATGCCTTCGAGAACATTACGAAAAACTCTCAGGCATGTAAGATGTGTCCTTCGCCGTTACAGCAAGTGACATTTAATTTAAGAAATCGCATATTATTTAGAAATGTCATTGGTGACTTTTCTAAATTAACGCTTTGGTTTGAACCCGGACCGCTCGAGTGAGAGGCGAGTTCGATAGCCACTGGGCTGTCATCGCTATGGTGTAAAGCTGGGGTAATTTTTATCTCTTTAAAATGGTAATTACTCAATGCTTTATTTATATTATTGAGAATGATTAAGATGTTTTACTTATTTTCTTTTGTTTTTTTTTATTATGCCTACTGTCCATTTCTTAATTGTTTATATACTCAATTTATTATTTATTCTGTACCTAATCTCAGTATGTACCTAACTCAATACATACCTACCTATCTACTCAAGCTCTATCAGACCGTCGTAAAATAATAAAGTGATACCGATATTCAAATTTAATTTATCCCAGCCGGAAGACTTTTGTAAAGATTATGGCTTATTAAATATTTTGTCTAATCAATTGAACGGGTGGAGAAGTTTCAAATGAAATACTTACTTATGGCTCTTTGGTATTTTCACCAACTTCATTTCATGTTCAAATGTTAAGGATGAAAGCGGCTCAGCTGAAATGGCAGTTCGCTTCAATCTTTGTTCCCCGACTGGCAAAACTCTTGTGTTTTCTACTCCTGGCGTCTTCACCACAAAGCATTCTTCTTCGCCACCACTCTTATGGTTATCTATTATCTGCCGCGTCAATGGTTGGACTACTTGTCTAAACTTGTCGATTTCATTTTTCAAGTATCTAATCTGGGCATCCTTTTCATCGATCTCGTTTTCCAGAAAAGCTATTATTTTGTCTCTTCGCTTTAACTCCTCAGTTCTTTCGTAGACTAGACGTTTCATATCCATGTACTTCTTCTCTAATTTATAGAAATGATCTACTTTACACTGCGTAGTATGTAATTTTTGCGCCATGGTTTCAAATGTTTCGTTTCACTTTGAATGATATGATAGGTTATTGTTCAGTTATTAGGTATGTTACGCACACACTATTTGCTTAGAAACTCCTAAATTTGAACATCCTTAATTGTATCGGACATAATATTAACGACACGTCCACGAGAGTTGTTGAATCAAACTAAACTGATATTAATGTATTTATGTTATCACCAGTATCATCGATAAAAGATAAAACGTAAGTAAAGTTTTACATGCCCATCGAGGTATTTAAAAGAATTTTGTCCTGTAAGCTCCATATAATTTCATGAAATGTACACGTAAGTTGGCCAGTATTTCTAATTATAATCATTTTAAGGCGCCATGACGTTTCAAGAGCATTGTTTCTGCCTGGAGTGAGTTACAATCATTCATTGTGTGCTACCTTAGATCGGATCAGTGCCTAGTTAAATCATTAACGACACAACAGAATGTCCTTGCTCGTAGGTAGTTTTTTTAACATTATTTATGTCCAGCAATTGGATATAGCAATAATGGATATCCATAGTGTGAGTGAGAATTGATATGATAAATATGTGTAGTTTTAATTATAATAGGCTCAAAGCTAGACGAATGATGACTTTGAATGCAATTTATAACATCAATCTATTGGCAAGGACTCTCGTTACTGAGTAGTAATGATGTATCACCAACATAGACTACAGTGTCAATTAAAATTATTGGTGGTCATATTTCATTCCGATTGATTAATTAGTTTTTACCTCGTCATGACAACACATTCATCGATACGTGTAGGTGAAATTAAAAATGTTTAAGGTCAATCCGTTCAAACATTACATCGAATCAATACCTTTCTAAGTGTTGACTGGTAAGGTCAGTAAGATTAATGACAGATCGATGAATTTGGGGCAGATACGAGGAGTGGAGCGCATGCAAGTACAGAAGTACAGACAACGTTCTATTATCTAATATATAATCTTATGTCTTAAACTTAACGTTGATAGGCTCGATAGTATCGATACGGTTCGACAAATCATACGTAAAAGACGATTGATTTATCGTTTGACAGTAAAATTAATACTAACTTACTGAAGAAACTATTAAGTTTATACATTATTCGATCATCGATTCAAGTTGAAGTACCTAAGTAATTAAAAAACAAGATGTCAAATTATTGCCTTTGGCCCCCCGAATTTTGCTTAAGCTTGGTTTAATAAAGTAAATATATACTAATAAAATAAAAATAAGGTCCATTGAACTCCTATAACATATATTTATGTAACAATTGTGTCGATTTTTATAAAATGTTAGACAACTGTAGTATGTACCTGTATCTCTGTGATAAATTTTATCGATAAGAAACTATGGACCCAAAGACATAAAATGTGCTAAATGAAGGAAATTGAATTATAATAGAAATGTAAGAATCAATTTTTTTGAAGATTTACAAAACTCATTATTTAGAACATAGAATAAAATTGTGGGTTACAAACTTCGATCATAAGTGCAAGAATAGAGTAACAAATAGGTAACGCAGGTAAATAGGGTTGTGGGTAACAAACATCGAACTTAAGAGCAAGTATGGAGTAATAAATAAAGCCAGTGTATAGCAATACGTAGGTAATACAGTACACCAACTGGTATGTTTCGAAGTTGACCTAGACCCGTTTTTCTTAACATTGGACTACAGCCCAGAATCACTGACCGTAATCTTCGAAAATCTCAGTTTAAAAGCCGCTAATTTGTTTTTTACATAATGTATGCTATAATCTCAGTGACCAGTCAGATAAGTATAAGATTTATTTCAGAAAATTAATAATAATTTTAATAATAAGCTACAGACCGCTGGATTCTGAAGACACAGGACACAGGACCGGTCAGAGTGGTGTAGTTAAGGAGAGGCATATGAACATGCATGAATTTTTCCGAAATCAAAATAAAATCAATTATTGACCTCTGTAATTCCATGAATAATTTCCTCGTCTAATTTATAGTTTCCTCTACACGAATTGAGATTTTCTAGGAGTCCAGGCGTCATTCTAATTCAATCTGGATAAATTAATTCGCTGACAGATCTTGCTAATTTATAACTAATGTGAGTTATAAATTATAAATATAATAATATATAAATATAAATATTCGAATTCTAAACAACAGTTATTGGTCTTAAGTACCTATGTTATCGTGAGTACTTGTACATGATATCAAGATATTAATCATATTTATTTAGAGATCATTTTATTAATTTGGCAACATATTTGAATTGATTTTATGTATTTCATACAGTTACATAGTTAAAGCGTATAATATATCTTCAAATTTTAGTTGCCTGTCTTAAGAATGGTTATAATCTAAAGAAAATGTAGTATAAGACATGGGATTCTACCATCTTTGGTTAATATTGAACCCAGTGATATTTACTAACGTACTTAATTTATTATCAAAAATTGCTACCTAATCTTCTTGACGCTACGTGGCGTCACCAGGCACATAAGCCAGTTTTAGCTAAAATTGACAAACCAGCTAAAGCTATTTACGAAGATTGACGTTATCATGACAACGGTGAGTGTTGGAAGCCATTAGGGAAAATGTGAAGATTACGTAGTAGAGTATAGTTAGTCCAAATACTGAAATGAAAAGCGACTCAAACATGTTTCGTATTTTTATATGTGTAGCAAGCAACAAATGGAACTTTAACTTACAACGCCAGCGGCGTACGCTAGTAGCATACACACAGAAAACAACACATTTTAAAAATGTATGTGTGTATATTGCAAATTTCATGTACTTATACAAAGTAAATTGTCATGTAATTTAAAGTAAATTAATTAATTAGACTAGCAGATTAGATCCCGGGTACTCCCAGGGAGTTTTGTATTGTTAAATTCCAATAATATGGAGCAAAAATATCTGCCTCGGCTGGGATTCGAACCCAGGACCCGCGGATCGGCAGACTACAGACATGATTTTCTTGCCGTTTATATAGAAAATTCGGAACCCTTCGAGTGCGAGTCCGACTCGCACTTGGCCGTTATTTATTAATATGGTGCCTATCGTATTCTTCTTTTTGTTATTTTGCAGAAAAATATTATATGTCTCATGAAGCTGTTTTAAGTCGTCACATGCATTTGGAAATGTCATTCCAATGTTCTCGAATTCCATGAACTCTGATAAATTAAATGTCCAGTGTCTAAAACACCTTGGCACACATGGAGAAAATCGAAAAAACTGACACCAGTCAGAAGAAAGGTTGATGTCACCGAGGAGAAAATAAACGGACATTTCCAAGGACAAGTCCACTTAATGACATGCTATTTTTGGCGCTTCTGCATGCCGTAGTCTGTCAAAGATGAGTTACAAGAAAATATAATATTTTTATAGACACCGTACAGACAGACTGGACTTGATTTTACTGTAGTTTGTACTTGATTTTACTCTAGTTAAACGAAATAAATGTAGTATTGCTCAAAACTTGAAAAATATGCCTACAATAACGTGTTTTATGATAGATTTCATACAAATAAGTTTGAAAATTTAATAAAATATCAATAATATGAATTCACACACAAAACAATGTGACATTGTTCATCTTGAAAGGACATAAATCTACTCGGAGACAATTGTCTTAGCTACAGATTATATTTATCCTAGTTCGTATTCAATGCAAATACTGAATACCGGAAGTATTGAGAGTGAGCTGAATGGTACGTTTTCTTGAGATAAAAATATCACAAGAAACCCAAATAGGTGATGAAATGGGACTTAAACAATGGAAATAATAATATTTTACCTTTGTCTTAAAAAATGTAAACTTTGATAAGTAGTTACAAAAGTTGTTGAAATTGAAAAAAAAACAATTTAACACTTCAGCACAATAGGTAATTATGAATTGTTGAGTATTTGCAAATTTATACGAATACTTAATAAACATTAATACTGTTCAGTGTATCAAATCTTCTATTGTGGATGCGTTAGTGAATAAAAACTCTGTAACCTAATTTAAATATACTTAATTTTATGTTAATTATTGAATATTTTAAATCCATGAAATTGGAATTGTGAAGCTTCTTTGTTCAAATCAAATGTTTAGTGCAAACACTAAACATAAGTTGATTCGTATTTGTCAGGTTTGAATTATATTGTCACACTATCTTTAATAACACCTGTACACAGCAATGATACTAATATATAGACGATCACGACTGTTCTGACAAGAATGCGATAATATTTAAAAATGCAGCCCTTTTCCTTTTCCACGGATCTAAAGTAATATCAAATTCAAGTTTTAATCGGTGCACTAGTTTTTGCATGAATGAGTAGGTAATAAGCATTTTTCTTTAGAGATATACGAGTCACATTAACATTACATGGGAATTTATGATACATTGGTAGAAAATTTAACAAAAACACTGAAAATAGGTAAATATCTATTTTAATTATACATTAAAATTTAATGGAGCACTAAATACGTCATCAATAATCTTTTTCATTGATTCTTCATGGAAGTGCTCTACAATTGAGACTTGTTTCAGTGAGAAAAGTCATTGAAATAATCGTACAATAGATTGTATTGTGGTTTCTTTTACAAGTTGTTTCGTTACGCCTACAACTACTACAAAATGTTTTTGCTGAAAATAGAGCATTGAAAATAAAATCTATTAGATTTTTAAATTCCTTCCTAAATGTATAAATGATAACTGTTATACTGACTTTTCAACTTAAATAGTAAATTTAGAAAACAGAAAGGAAATGAGTTTTTACCCTACCATATAATCCTGAGAATTTCAATTTAGTTGAATCTTAAAAAACCTCTATTGATAAAAACCAATTAAAAATGGTTTTCCATTAACATGGTTAAATTAATGGGCATGTGAGTTCGTGGTTATGTAAGTTAAATGTATCTAAATGTATACTAGTGGGATAAATACTTATTGGACGTACTTGTAACAAAATTCATAATTCCCAGTCGTACCAATAATTTGATCCTTATTAATAACTACTATAAACCAGTCTTATTTACACGAACAGACCTTTTCGAGGCTGATTCTAATGGCGACTGCTCATTCGTTAGTTTATAGAGTAGGTAAATCTTTTATATATTGGAAATCCAAATAACATCGATTCATTAATAACATTCTCCAGTTATAATTAGTCCTTATTAGTTTATTGAATTACAGTTTTGCCCAAAATTACATCAGATTTAATTTTGTTGCAGGGTTTTGCCGTTTTGCGTACTAAAATACTTGGGTTCAATCCCAGGATCTTCAGTAATATTTTTCTTATCTCGTTTGGTATATTTAGTTGTGTCGTTGTAGCTTTTGATAATATTTATAAACGAACAAAAAAATTTTTGTTAATTTTTTCAACATCTTGAAATAAAGTTTGGTCACTAAAGTGAAAATTTCATTACATCAGTGTAACATTTTAATTTTAATACCTACAATTATTCGTCGTCGTTGTAACATATGATTATTATTTGTTTATATGGCGCCAAATATGATTTCATTGTTAATTCTCTACGGTATCTACAAAGGGTCTACCATCAATAAAGACACAACAAGCAAGCAATTAAGCTGAAGAAAGGCTTGTTAGAACAATATATTCATCCTTGACATACACTCAATCTTATTCACCCACTGTTGAATCTTAAGTACCAAATCATGACAAACTCGTTACCGAGTATAAAGCAGCCAGTATAAAGATTCTTTATATTATTATTTCACAAGCATGAGTGATTTACCTAAATTTTCCGAAAATAACTTTTTTCAATTATTTTTATACCTAATCAACTTGTTTTTGCACAGATAACCTATATCTAATTTTAAGATTAAAATGTTAGTTATGTTCAAAGAATTACAAGTTATTCAAAATCATAAAAGTATTTTCTATGGGGCGTCAGCGTCTTCATTAACCTTAAATATTCAGTACTACAATTTGAATATATTTCAGAGTCAAGCCAATTTGTTATATGTTATCAATTACGTCACTGTACTGGAAAAAAGCATTTTGCCTTCATAGGTACCTTTACATTTTTCTTAACCGAGACATCTGTTTTGCTGGTACTATTTTTATTGCACAGCCAGTAGGCAGGTCACCTGCGTGGCCTTTTCTAAGGACGTCTGTAGACACTCTAGAATCTCTAGATACACCTTATACGGTCTGGACTATTCCATATTTTTTGTAATTTCAGTACCTACCAGTACAGATATTCATTACATTCATTTGCTTGTATTATTGACACTGAATATATTATAAACTGAATAATTAATTTGTATATTCGTTAATTTTGCACGTATTGTATCCTATATATGGGTTCAATATTAGCCATGTCATAACGCTTTTGATTTCAATTAAATTCACAATAAAATAAAATAGAAACTATATATATAAGCTTTATAAGGTTTATTAACAACCGATGCGACCTATTTAATTGTTGTATTGTAACCATGAACTGTCGACTTTGATTTTTTGCGTACTGGATGGGCATGTAAACTCATAAAACAAGCCTCAAGTGCACTCGCGTATATCGCGGTCAAACTGAAGTTACGTTGACATTTCCTTTAAAGTTGCAATAAAAAATGTTACTGGCATTTTTTGTAGTATTACGTTCACATTACGTACACGTTCGACTTTTATTTTTTTGTACTGTGAAACTTTTTTTAACCCGTTCGCGCCACCCGCGTTACGTAGCGTTATAACCGTCCGGACGTCGCGCTTTGACTAGTAGAGACTCGACCCGAGTCGGTAGTTCGACTCGAGCATGGCGTCTTTTATCATTCTTAAATTACTCCAGCATTTAATGAATTCATTGTGCCAGTTGACCAACTGAATCATCGATTTCAATCTTCTTTTTAAGACGACTTTTGTAATTAAGTAGGTACCAAATAAATAACTGCGTTCTTGTACCTTTATTATAATATGATATTTTAAAATTAGCAACCGTTAATCCTCATTGCAGCATCATGAAAGAGTATGATCTTTACAGTTGTGTCCTGCAGTTAAACGGGAAAGGGTGGCAGCGACTTTAAAATTGCAACCAATTAAAATAGAATAAATAATTTATGGGTAAGACTAATTATAATGGTTATAACGAAATAAGTATATTTTGTAATAAAAACCTATCACATGATCCCTGACGTGATAAAGTTAACTATCAAATAGATAGTCGTAATAAAATACATATACCATGAAAAAGTTTAACAGATACGCAGTTTGTCCCAATTAGCGTTTTATTGAAGTAGGAATGTAAATAGGTTAACATAAAATTATTTATGTCAATGAAAATATCATAATGGTTGTCAGCAAACTTATAAATCGTTCAGTCCTCCGCCGGCCGTCAAGATGCGGAAAGTTCCTTTTTCCTGCAGAACGAGGAAAAATGTAGGTATATCGAGAGAAGGCATTGCCTTCAATAACAATAACTGATCTGACTTTTACTATCATTGTAGTATATTGTTTATTATTCGTCTACTGGTACCAGGGTTTGAATATAACCAATATCTATATTTATTATTATAAAGCGGGGGATTTTGTACAAGATAATACTTTCATGAGGAATAGTTTACGCTATCTAGAATCAGGCTTAACTCCTCAGCTTGCCCTAAGCCTCTGCGGCTCCTAAAAATCCTTAAGCCTTAATTACTGCAATGTCATAGGTTATTATAATTACAATGTTCTACAAATATACTTAGTCTAAATAAAAGTCTACCAATACCTAACTCTTATACATAAATCACAATAAGGTATTTATTGAAGAAAATTAACAGCGGTTTTATTAATCCTTACGAACAAAAGTTACTTCATAATCAATTTCTTATTAAATAAAACTTTATTCTGTAAAGCATGTCAATAAGATCTATAGTTTATGAGATAGTGGAAAGTTTAATAAATATACCTACTTATATGTCGTGCAACGCGCTTCAAAAGCGGCACGGAGTTTGAATTTTACTTTGATATACAATCCATCCAAAAAGCTGATGAAGTTTGTTGACTAATTTGGAACTGATTTCAGCTTTTAATTCTAGGAATGCAGAAAACTGAACAATCTTCCACTTACGATAACTTAATTGACATAATTGACATAATATAAAAATCATACGAGACGAGAAAATAAATTTATTGTTTGGTCTGTAAGTCCTTCACATATATAGTGGTTATATATCATCACCATATATATATATATATATATCATTCCTAGGGAAATTAGGTTTGGAACCCTGCCTGAGGTAACAACCCTCAGTGTCGACAATGTTTATGAAAGAAAAAGTACAATCTTAGGTGCTACGTACTGTGTTTATGTATAGAGACCGAATTATATACATTTGCATATGAATTTGCATATTTAGCCCATGCTTAGAGGTCATTGCATATTTTATTTAAGAATTTGTGATGATGCATATTTTCCCTCTTTATTTACAATATTTTAATATTTTTCGGGTTACTCTAATGGCATATCGAAGTATAAAGTCTTTGCAGTTTTAAAGAAACTTTTAAAAAAACATAGCTGTGATTTTTCATCGTCTCTCATATCATATCGATGATAGTACCCCAATGAAAAAAAAATGGTTGTCTGTAAAGTCAGTTTACGGACGATAGATTTACGTGATAACGTCATAATCATTATTTTATACAATACAAAAAAAAAACTTTAAAAAAATTCGAAAAAAAAAGGAGAATTGAAAATACAAAGTTAACAGACAACAGACAAGTCTATATATCTATTTTGACAGTTCCCTAC
>DWTT01000368.1:0-16399 GCA_018250895.1 Carterocephalus mandan | reverse complement strand
AATATTTCCTTGACCGGACAGACGTGACGAAAACCGTACTGTCCGGTCGAAAACCGGACATCTGGCAACTCTAGTGACCGGTAATGCTCGGTTCCGGTAATAGACTTCTCGAGTGACGTATTTAATTCTTATTCAAACTGCTGTGATCATTTTGGATGTAACCTTCTACCATTCAATCAACCAATGATTTTATGCTATAGATATTCCTTATATAGATATTCCATAAAATTAAGTGCTATAAATGTGCTCATAAACAAATTAACATGGCGTTTTGTTCGTTGCCCCACGTGACGCAGAGCAAAAAGAAACCGTCAGAAAACGTTCCAATTTGGAATTCACTTTAACAGCGTATAATATGGTAGATCTGCTTCTTTTTTCTTCTAAGTTCTTACATGTATTAGGTTTCACCAAATGGAAATGTTAAGGTTGTAAACTCATATTAATGTATGGTTGTATTTCTAGCGGCTGGTGGAGGCCATGGCGCCGCGGTCGGCGCGCTCCTTCCGCCAGGAGTTCAACATGCAAGACCTGGCCACCACAGAGCACACGTACACCTCGCACTTCACCTCGGAGAAGTAAGTAAAAACGCGCTTCACCCTTTAAAAGTTACGCTATCCAATAAATAAATAGACCAAATCATAAATATACCAATGGTTAAATATTAAGTGCCAAATAATCACCTTTTTTCACATTGTGTAATATTCAATTCGCACAGATATGTCAGGACGTCACACAAAACAGAGCTTGATGGTCACGCTCCAATCAAATCTATGACCAATGGCAAATTAAACTCGCCTAACTATTCTACAAAAACGGCCATGGGCGACGACGACAGACCTGACGTAAGGAATCTCAAACGGGTCCACAAAATGTATGAAGGACCTAACATTATCGAATCTAAAGGAATAGTGCACCCTGAAACCAGGGAAATCTTGACAGTAGGTCAAGCGATCAGCATGAGGATATTAGATGTGCGTACGGGGAGATTGCTATCCTCCCCGGAGACGAGACAAACCATGACAATAGAACAAGCAGCGAAGGAAGGCCTCATTGATCCGAAACTAGCCGCGAGACTAACAGGGCCTTGCGGAATGACCGAAGACGGAAATGAAGTAACACTCCTTGAAGCAATTCAAAGGGAGCTGTACGATGCAGAACAAGGACTCACAGATCCAGCCGAGAAGAGAATGAAGGTGACTGTAGATGATGAAAAACCTACGCAAGGAATGAGTATTTCGGATGCACTTAACCGCGGTCAAGTCGATTTACAGAGAGGTCTCTACCGACTGCCCAACGGAACCTATATTACGATAGCTGAGGCTTACCAAAGGGGTTACCTGATCTACAATGAGATTATCAAAATAAAATCAAGCGCTCTGTCTTTATCCGATGCAATAAGTCAAGATTTAGTAGATAATACTGGTTGGATTTTGGACAGGAATTCCGGTGACAGGTTTCAGTTAGACGTCGCTATTAAAAACGAACTTATTAACCCTAACATAAGAGAAATTGTAGATACCAAAAATGACATTAAAATAACACTAGCCGAGGCAATAGACAAAAATATTATAAATACTAAACATTCTAAATACGTACATAGTTTAACAAAAGAAAAACTAACTTTCAGAGATGCAGCAAGTAAACGGTACATTTGTAAACCCATGACATTAAAAGACGTATGTGACAATAATTTAATGACTAATGACGGTAAGATCTTATCTCCAACAAGTCGGACACCTTTGAACATCTTAGAAGCTATATCTGCTGGTGTTCTAGATAGTGACAATGTAAAATGTATAACAGATACCACAACAGGACAGCTTCTTACTTTATCAGAGGCTTTAGGTGCTAGGATTATTCACACAGATAATAGGTTCCGTGATAACTTAACAGGCGAACTATGTACAATTCCAGAAGCAGTTGATCGTGGTCTTATTACGTCTGTTTCACAACGATCTATTTTCGATATTGATGGTTTTAGGGACCCTAAAACGGGAGAATTTGTATCATTCAACACTGCTCTCAGTAAGGGTAATATAAAATATGTAAATGGTGAAACCTTCCTTAGATCAGAAAGTGGCGATTTTGTATATTTAGAGGACTGCACCAAACTTTCAATTGTTCGCCCAGAAGTATTAGAAATGTTTAATCGTAAGATAGGAATTTTTGAAAATGGTAAGGAACTATCAGTCTTAGATGCCGTATTCAAAAATATTCTTGACCCTAAAACAGGACACCTACTTGACACAACTACCAGAAAACCTATTCCATTTAATAAGGCGGTTGAAATTAATTTGATTACGCCAGAAGGAGCGGCTTTGTTGAATTCCCTTTTGAATATCACACTTACTCTACAAACAGTTACAAAAACTGTCAAACGTTACGTTACAGTAACAAATACCAACATATCGCGACGATCCGAAACAATAATCACTTTTGCCGAAGCGGTACGAAGGGGTCTTATTGATGAAAGCACTCAAACTTTCACTGATCCAACCACGGGAACCGTATTTCCAATACAACAAGCTTTAGATGAAGGTTTATTAGGCGTCGAAAAAGATGATCCGCGAGTAGCTGTAATTTCAGACCGCGTCACCAAAAGAGACTTAATCCCGGGTCAGGTAGTAGAACTTAAAATCACTAAAAAGTCTTTCATCAAAGACCTCCCAACTAGTCCAGAAAGTAAATTACAAAAGGATAACAGACCAGAAACACTGAAGAGTCCTGATTATGTCGTTCGTGAGCCAAGTCGGTCTCGAGATAACTTGGCTGATGATTCTAAAACAGCTACGGCGAAATCAACAGGAAATGAACCTTCTGTAACATCATTAACCATCAAGAAAAATACCATTGAATTGCCAAGTGGTGGCTGGGCATTAAAAGAAGCCATCCAACAAAATCTGTTTGACCCAGCTACGGGATTATTTGTCATCCCAGGTACTGATAGGGTTCTTGACCTCAAAGAGGCGGTGAATCTTAATGTTATAAATCCTGAATCCGCCAAAGTAGTTGACCCCAAAACAAAAAAAGAAATTATGTTAAGTAAAGCTTTAGATTTGCATATATTAGATAATACAGGGCGTTACAAATATCAAACCCACACTATTACAATGAAGGAAGCTATATCACTTAAATACGTTATTTTTATTCATCTTTCTACTACTACATCAACTCATAAAGTTATAACTATAACGTCCATTGCTGGTATGCCAGACAAAATGGAAATATCTGAAGTTCAGGATGTGCCAACTCACATATCTTCTTCTGAAGACCAAACTGCTTTGGAACCAGTACAAGTAAAACCGGGAGTAATTTTTGACCCTTCTACGGCACTCGTCATATCCACAACATCAGGAGTTTCGGAAAATATTCTGGAAGCCGTAGATCGAGGGGCCGTTCCGCCCAACGCGGTCAAAGTTGTAGATCCTAAAACAAGTAAATTAATTCCATTACAACAAGCGTTAGGTAGAGGCCTAATTGATGAACGATCTGGTGACTACATCGATAAATCGGGCAGGAGGATTACTTTAGCTGACGCAGCTAAAGTGGGACTTGTGACTGTTGTAGGAGCCCCACTAGTTGCTGCTTCTAAAATAATTCATTTAGTTAAAAGCACCATGGTTGCAGATCCCACTACGGGAGAAGAGTTACCAATGGAAGTAGCTTATGAGAGAGGATTAGTTGATTCAGATACGTACAAAAAATACGAAGATTCCATTAGGGATAAGTCTCCCGACGTAAATATACATTCGAACACAGAACGAAAAACAAGCCAAAGCACAGTCACAGTATCTAAAGTATCAAAAACTATCGCTATTGATCCACACACAGGTGAACAACTTACTATTGAGGAAGCTTATAGTAGAGGTCTTATGGATCCAGCTACTTATAAAAAATACCAACAATCTGTACTTGAAACATCATCGGCCAAAGTAAATTTACCGGTTAAAAAGTTATCTAAAGGCCTTGAAGCGGCTGTTTCAGAAGGTTTTATAACTGTGGAATCAATACAAAACAGTCTTTCAGCTGATAATCGTAAGATAATCGCTGATAGCACATTTTTCGAAAACGAAGTTGATAATTTGAAATCAATTGATTTATCCAAAGTTGGCGATACTAAAACGTTTAAATATAATATCGATGTTCCTAAAAGGCACGTACCTAGTACAGAATCTGACTCGAAGCCAGTTGTTTTACAAAAATTAAGAAAACGTGTTGTACCAGCAGAAGAAGCCACCGAAAAAGGTTTGATTAATAAAGAAACGGCAAAAATTTTGAAAACAGTTAAGTCATATGACAAAGATGGTTCTCCTATGACTTTAGAAAAAGCTTTAGAACAAGGTCTTGTTCGTAAAAACCAGGGCAATATTATTGACCCAGTACGTGGAGAAATAGTAAACATCGATGAAGCTATAAGCAGAGGCATATTGGATATGGAAGGCCAGGATGAAGTATTGATTCCTATTGTAAGAAGCCTCACTATTTCAGAAGTTATGGAGCAAGGTTTGTTTGACCCTAATACAGGTAAAATAATTCATCCTGAAACTGGCAATAATTTGTCGTTGAAAGAAGCTTTTATATGTGATATTGTTGATCCATTGTCATGTGTATCTATATCACCTGGATCAAATATTACCCTTAATGAAGCTATAGCCAGAGATATATTAGATAGCGACAAAAACGTTATCAAGACCAGCACTGGTCCAATTGATTTAGCTACAGCTGTGAATTACAGTTTGTTCCCTCATACAATAACCAAAGAGGGCGTTGAGAGCATTCCTCCTGCAGCAATGACTTTATCCGTTGCTTTGCAACGTAACCTTATTGATCCACAAACTCCTAAATTTAGGCATCCTCTTACTAATAAATTATATACAATTCCTGAAGCTATTGAAAACAATTTGATTATGGGTATCCCATATCCTCAGACTAAAGAGACTATACCTCTAGAAGAAGCATTAAATCGAGGACTTCTAAATCTTAGAGACCGTACTTTTACCGATCCTAATACAAAAAAGGTTTTACCTTTAGATACAGCAATGGAGCAAGGTTTAATAGCAGTCAAACTAGACAAAGATGCTTTAGAAATCAGTGGCGTGGTAACTACAATAACAGAGACGTTTTCATCAGAACATACAATTACAACAAAAATGGTGGAACTACTTGCAGATTACGTTCTTGTCAATACAAATGAAGTGCAAAATACGAAAACAGGAGAAATAATGTCAATAGATCAGGCTCGCCTGAAAGGTATTATTATTGATGAAACGACAAGTCAAGAGCAGTTCATAACCAGTGATACAAATATTAATTTCGAGGATGCTCTTAATCTTGGTTACATAAATATTGAAACTGGCATGTTCAAACATCCTAACACGGGTGAAACATTATCGATTGCAGACGCAGTTAATTCTGGATTACTTAATACGGAACTATCACCTGGACCTTCATCTCCGAAATTACCGAAAAAAGAAATGGAGCTACTTGATCTTAATGAAGCGTTTGAAATGTTATTCGACGATAAAACTCAGAAGTTTAGGGATCCTAAATCACCAAACAAAGTTGTTACATTCAAAGAAGCTCTAGAAAGAAACATAATAGATCCTCAATCTATCATATTTGATGTTAAAGTGGGACAACCTGTTACACTTGAACAGGCTCTGAACAAAGGCCTTATAGATAAAAAGACAGGTAAGTTAAAGGAACCAAATACGGGTAAATCAGTCGACATAAAAAAAGCAGCAAAAATGGGCTTAGTCGCTGTAGTTGCAGCACCAGTATTAGCTGGAATGGCAGTAATACAAGGTGCAAAAGCAGTAACTGACATATTGAAGCCTAAACAACACGATTCCATTGCTCCCATCGAGACTGTTGAGGGTATTTCAAATACTTATAATAAATACAGGGATTCTTCGAATTCGCAAAAAACAGCTGTAGCAGAAAAAAAAATAATCGATCCTGAAATGATATCGCCACCCGCAAAATTTTCAAAAGAAGATAAACCAGTACAATTAAAGGTCCAGGAAGAGTTAAAGTGTACAATTGATACTGGTGATCAAAAGCCTATACAGGAGAAAATATTGCAAGCATCAGACCAGAAAAGTACAATGTTAAAGGATGTTAAGTCTGGTGAACAGCCAGTTTCAACCGAAATTCCAAAAACTTGTCAAATCAAGCCAGTAATTACACCAAACACACAAGATAAATTAAAATCAAGCTCGGAAACAGGAGCACGAGAGGATATTACAGAGATGAATGATAATTTCACGAGTCAAGTGCATACTAGAAGCGGCGAGCCGTCTGGTAAACATGACAAATATATTAATAATGATCAGAGTGACTATGGTACAGATGAAGTTACACCAAATAAACGTGATGCTATCAATAGAGAACGAGTGGTGCCCATCCATGATACTCCTGTAATTCAAGATATTCGTAAAACTTCTCCAAATGAGGATGACTTTACCACAATTGTAAAAAGTATTGTAACTACATCTGAACCAATTGAATTCACCTCTGAACATTCAAGCACTGTTATAACAACGAAAGCTTCTAAGGTGACAACAATTGAAATTACTCAAAATGAGTCTACTTCATATCAGGTAGTAACTGAAGAGTACGGCGAACCTCCGCATATGGTAGGAAGTACAATTGAAAACCAAAATGTTCAGATATCACCCGATCAAGTTGATAGAGCGTACGTAGGTGAAAATGTAAAAGAATTTGAAATGGAGGAGGTAAAAAAAACAGAATTAGTGGAAGATAAAACTAAAAATGCAAATGAAAAATCATTTGAACAATCTGCAAAAAAAATTGACATGGAATTAAATCTAGAAAAAGTCAATACAGAAAGTTATTTACCTGGTAGAAAAGAAAGCATTGGTAAAACGACTTCTCCAGAAAAAATTGTTTACGATCCAAGCAATAGTACTATTATTTCGACCTCTACAGGGAATGCTGATGATGTTCTCACAGCCTTAAATAAAGGAATTATTTCTGAAGATTTAATAAAAGTAGTAGAGTCTAATACAGGTAAACAACTTACGTTGAAGGAAGCTATAAGAAAGGGAATTATAGATGAGGAGTCAGGAGAAGTAAAGGACAAATCTGGGCGTAAGATGAGTTTCGCCGAAGCTGCAAAGCTAGGGCTTGTTGCTGTCGTTGGTGCGCCAATACTTGCCGCATCACTGGCTGTAGATGCATTGAAAAAAGCAGTTGATAATAAATCTGGAGAAGACCTGTTGCCACGCAAAGACCCAGAAAAGTTTAATGTATCTACCCAACATCATGTAGACCTGGTAAAATCAATACCGCTAGAAAATGATGATACTACAATTGATAGGAGTTCCAAGGCTGAAGATAGTTTATTGATTCAACCGGATAAATTAAAACCTGCAATCCTAACAGATGAAAAAGTAACTTCTGAACTACTAATTGACGCAGAAAAACAACCCTTAAGAGTAATCGAAGAAATAACTGAACAAAATGTTACTAAGGAGATAGAAATTCAATGGGAAAACATTCCTTTGATAGATGCAATTGCACAAGGTAAAATTGAGCCCAAGGTCTGCCGTATTATTGTTAATGGGATTGAGACACCACTAACAGTTCAAGACTCATTGGAACAAGAACAAATCAGTAGATTTGCTCCGGTAGATGTTGTATCCAAAAATTGCGTTATAGTTAGACAGTCCAAACCTAAACGTTGCATTGATATCTCACAAAAACTTACTGCAGAGGAATTATCCGAAATGGGTATTTATGATATAGAGAAGCAGGTATTTCTGAATCCCGAAACTGGTGCCAAGATAACGTTTGTAGAACTTGTTTATGGGTTACATGTATTTGATCCAAGCACTATACTTGTTAAAGATTTAAGTTGCAAATCTGATAACTACATTTCTTTTGATGAAGCAATTGAAAGGCCTGTCATTGATAGGAATACAGGTTACATGGTTAACCCAAAAACAGGAAAACGTATATCTTTTGTAGAATGTGTGCAAATTGGATGGATTGTTGAAAAACCTGAAGATATTTCACTTCCTGAACAAGTATCTATCGAATCAGCCTTAGAACAGGGATTGTACAACCCAAAAACAGGGGAAATTAAGGATGTTAACACTGGTGAGCTTGTACCCATTGGAGAAGCCGTTCAAAAGGGTTTAATTGATCAAGAAACCTTGCTAATAAAAGTACCACGAACAAATGAAAATATATCATTTTCAGATGCGATTGAACGTGGTGTTATAGAAATACATGAGGGTATTATTACCATAGTAGAGACTCAAGAAACAATAACAGTATCAGTTGCAATCCAAAGTGGACTAATAAATATTATAAGAAGACCTATTTCTATTGAAGCAATAATTGTTAAGGATATGTATGAGCCAAATACTGGAAAAATTAAGGATAATATAACCGAACAACTAGTTAATGTTGCCGATGCCGTTGATAGAAATATAGTTCATCCGACTATATCGGAAATAAAAGATCCTGTATCAGATAAGTTCATTCCTCTCTCCGAAGCACTTGATACAAATGTAATAAACCCTGAAACTGGTAGAATTAAAGATAAAAAGACTGGTAAATACATTCCATTAGATGTTGCATTAAAGCAGGGTTTATTAGCAACGAAAAACGTTACCTTTTCCTTATTTGATGTTATAGAATTAGGCTATTACTCTCCAGATACATGTAAAGTATTAAATCCAATGACAGGTGAGACAATGACTCTTGCTTCAGCCATTGACATTAAACTCCTTGATCCTTCTGATGTTAAAATAAAAGATGATAAATCTGACGTTGTAGTACCATTCGAGCAAGCCGTCGAAAGTGGTTTAATAGACTTAGAAAAAGGTTTCATAACTGCACCTCTTTGCAATCTCAAAGAAGCAAGTGAGAAAGGCTATCTGCTTAGTGATAAAAAACCATGGACTTTACAAGAAGGCTTGGTTCAAGGGTTTTATAATCCGGAAACAGGTCTTCTTACTATTCAGAATGTTACTATGACACTTGATGATGCAATTGAAATCGGTAACATCAACCCAGAAGCATTAACTGTTAAGAGCTCTAGCACTGGAGAAATGATATCATTAACAGATGCTATCAAAGTTGGTATTATTGATTCAAAAGAAGGGAAAGTAAGGGATCCAATACAGGGAGACAAAATATCACTTACTGATGCATCCGAACGGGGTCTCATTTTACCTGCGAAGCGAAAACTCAGCTTGCCTGAGGCAGTTTTCAAAGGATTTTATGACCCCAAAACAGGAAAATTTTCACATCCTCAAAGCAAAGAAAAGGTTCCGACTGATAGAGCAATACGAAAACGAATGTTAGATCCTCAGTCAACTTTAGTTCATGTAAGTGGCAAAGTTCTTCCTTTTGAATTAGCCGTCGACAAAGGTATAGTAGATGGCCGAACAGGCACTATTTTAATAGGCGATGAAAGAGTAGATTTTCGCGAAGCTTTTGAAAGAGGCATTTTAGTCGAGGTTCGAAAACCTTTATCTCTAATTGAAGCATTAGAAAAAGGGGTGTACAATGAAATTACAGGACTTTTTATGGATCCACAAACAGGCAAAAAGTACACTCTTGTAGATGCCATAAAAATGAATCTAATTGATCCTCATTCTGTTCATATTCAGGACAACAGACTAGGAAAATGGGATAAAATCACGTTGCCAGAATCAATAGAAACGGGTGTCATAGATAATAAATCAGGCAAGATTAGGAATATAAATAGTGATAATGAAGAAATTAGTCTTCGCAAAGCTTTTGAAATTGGTTTGCTGGTAGATAGCAAGGCTCCTATAAGTTTACAAAGAGCACTGCACCAGGGTCTTTATGATGATAATACGGGTAAAATTATTGATCCAGCTACAAGTCGAAAAATAACATTGCATGAAGCAATTAGGCGATCAATAATCAGCCCTAAATATCTTTGTTATTTCGATAAAAAATCAGAAAAGCCATTAACATTAGCTGAATGTTGTCGTAGTCAGATCATTGACAGAAGGAGCGGTAAATTTGTCGAACCAGGATCAGATGTACAAGTACCTCTTTCAGAGGCCATGAGTTTAGGATTGATTGTAGACATTGAAAGCGCCAGCTTTACTCTCTATGAAACTTTAGCAATGAACATGTATGAAATTTCGGAACATGTATTTGTGCACCCGGTAAGTGAAAGAAAAATATCTCTTAAGAATGCTTTAGAAGACGAACTTGTTAATCCCGAAATATCGCTTATTAAGAGTATTCCTACAAGCAAATACGTAAAGTTAAACGAAGCAATAACTTCTGGAATTGTAGATGAAAACAATAGCTTATATAATTTACCAAACGGAAACCAAATTAATTTGTTAGATGCCAAACACCGTGGCCTCATAGTTACTTCTAAGAAAAATCTTAGCCTTGAAGAAGTTATAAGAAACGGATTGTTTAGAGCCGATAACGGCAAAATTGTAGATCCAAACACAAACGAATATGTGGACATTAATAAAGCTATGGAAATTGGTCTTCTTAACCCTGATCACACTGTAGTTAAAGACAGCTCAACAAACAAGTTTAAACCTTTACTTCTTGCTATCAAGCAGGGAGACGTAGATGTCACTAAGGGTAGGGTTCTAGACACAAAAGCTAAGAAAACGTACAGTTTAGACATTGCTTTCGACAAGGGCCTTCTAGTTACTGTAATTCAGCCAGTTACATCGCAAACCTTGTCCAAACGTTACGTACCAGATACGTCAGCTTCAAAGGAACCAATCCTTAGGGAATTCACACTAGATGAAGCTATTAAATATGAATTAATCGACCCAGAAACAGCATTGATTAAAGATCCACATAAAAATAAATATGTCCCGCTTGAATTAGGTATAGTCGACGGTATAATTGACAAAAATGCGAAGGGGTTATTCGATCAAAGTGGACGATCGCGTACTCTTTGTTTCATTTTTGAAAATAGTTTAATTGTGTACATTCGCGAACCTTTAACATTTGAACAAGCCATTGAACAAGGCCACCTAAACATAAACACTGCGAGATTTACTGATCCACAATCCAACGAAGTATTGACGATTAAAGACGCTGCCATTATGGGCTACATTGATCCGGACACGGCGCTCATAAAAGATAATCTCAAAAAAAGGTTAGTCAAGCTCCCCGAGGCTTTCCGTAAGGGTCTAATGGATGCCGAAAAGGGCAACATTTTGGATACGGAGACGTCTAAGCTAAACACTTTGAGCGCATCCATCGAAAGCGGCCTCCTGATGACTCCCAAGAAGAGCTTTAGTCTCATAGAGACTCTGAATTTCGGTATTTATAACCCAACAACGGGCGCGCTGAACGATCCATTCATAACCACGAGCGTGATGGACAGAAAGAGGTTAACGTTAGGCGAAGCTATACAACAGGGAATCGTCGATCCATCCAGCACTGTAGTCAAGGAACCAGAAACAGGAAAAATTTTGCCATTGGTACATGCGATCGAGAAACAATTAATCAACCCTGTCGAAGGAAGATTGGTAATTGACCCCAAAAAGGAAGTCAGTCTCGATTTAGTCAAAGCTCATAAAAAGGGTTACTTACTGCCAGCAGAAACGAGGGTGAGTTGATTCATTTATTCAATTTAGATTTTGTGCTTCTTTAAGCAAAGGTGTTGCTTTGTATTTCTTTTTTCACTTTCAACCGGTGATCTATCTTACCTGAAGCATTCAGCTTAAACATTGGCATGGCACGACACCCACAAGACTTGTGTCAAGACTGGGTTAATAGGCTTAATGGTGACGTCACAAATTGTGGCCTACACTAATACAAATTTGTCATATTACTCACCGTAAATTCATGCTACCTATAACTAAAGACATCTTATAATTTGGTTAATGTTTATTATTATTATGTACGTAGTTCAGCACGTTTTGTTTTATAGATTTTTATAATTTCATTAAGGTCGAAAATATTTATAGATTTTTTCCCCTGCTTTTAAAGCTACATAAATACTTAAGACTATTTAGTAGCTCTGAAAAGATTATATTCAGTTTCACATATTTTATAGTTGCTTTAAATGTGAGAGTGAAGTTAGCAGCACTTATTTAATACTTCAATATCGAGTTTAGTAGTTTGACATTCAAATCAGAAAATGAGTGATTTTAGTATTTTATTACGTACAAGTAGTATTGGATTTTCTTTATATCAATGTCTTGTGCCATTTTTAGAAGCTTAAGTTTAGGGTTATTCGCTAGTTAATTGTCTGTTTTCAAAACACAACATTATACATTGAAGGCCTTAAAATATGTTGCGAACCATATTTCAAGGCCTTCCTTCCACAAAATTCATTAAACTAAAGAAAACTGTCAATTGAAACCAAGCGAACTTGTGCTTATTCACATAGTAATAAGGCTCGATGTATGTTGTTTTTTATTTCCAGCTGTTGCCTGCGTGCTAAAGAGCCCTTTTGAGCTAAATCGTGAATGCTTGCCTTTGAGGGATCATATTAACGACGATTTTACGAACCATCACCGTATCGCCAAAAACCTAACCATCCATAATCACTGTGCTAAGAATCTTTTGAGAATGTGTCAATGGACTTAGTCCTGACCCTGAAAGTGAACTAAGCTTTCTCTCGTTCGCTTTATCATTAAAAACCAGCTACTATGACAGCTGTTCCTGTGTTTCAGTTTTCATTAATAGAATTTGTTTTCGAGAATTATTTACTGCCCCCAAAAACGTTTAAATTCCAAAATACTCATTCCTTGGATTCCGTGCTCACAATTTGGAATGCATGACGAACGCTAAGCTATCGTGATGTCGAATATACGGCGGGTACGCGCAAACATTCACTGTATCACGAATGGTAAAACTTTAGTACCAACACAAACACCTGAAGGTAGTATTTATTAATTAATAGTCTTATTTTAAAGTCTACATGAGATCTTATTTTATTATATGCATCGTTTATATTACCTTTTTATCTCCAAATGAAATAAAATCTCATTCTAAACCAAATGAAATGATCATTCGATTTATTACAAATACGTGTACAGTCTTACTTATACTTTTTCACTGATCTCAAACAAAACAAAACTGTTTTCTAAAAGTTTCAGATATTCTAAATAAGGTACATCTACTCTTTTATTTCTCTATAACAATTAATTCTAATTCAAAATACATTACTAAATATTGAAGACCGTCGGTCATTACTCTTTTATGTTTAATTAAAATGCATTCGTCATTATGGACGTTGGAATTAATGACGTTTGCATTGAACTCACAGCTTGCATGATCTGCTTATGGCATGGTTCTCTGTTTGTGGTCTAATGTAAGGTAACGCAACATTTGGACTAGTTGTGTTTCGTCACATTCACGCTCTCTCGTAATTGGCTGTTATTGTGTCGCCCCTTTGTGTTTCAGGATGTCTTTGCTTCTATCCGCATAGTTTGTTGCCCTAGTGTAAGCTTCCTTTGCAGGTACTCGTAAATACTCTGCAGTATTAAGCTTTAAATCGTCCTGTATTTCGTACCTTGTAAATACATCGTTTAAAATTTTGTTATGAGCGTCGTAAAATTTTGCATCCCCAAAATCACCGTTAAATCACTTTTGGAACGTCCTAAGTACAAGCACTGCATACAGTAGAACTTTAGTAAATGCCGAATGCACAGTTGACAGCCCTGTATCGGGTGATGTAAATAACAGATTAACTTTAACCTGTCATAAGACTAATGCTGTTTTTTCGAATGTTTAGCAAGCAGTTGAAGAGAAGTACAGGCTTTGCGATGAGACTCTATCGAAGTTGCTGGAATGGATCGCTGTTGTGGAAGAGAGGCTTTCGAACCAGGAGGCGGTGAAGGAAGATATGGATGAGCTCCGCAACCAAATAAACATCCTCAAGCTCATCAAGGATGACCTGGAGAGCCACCAGAGGCAGGTGTCGGCGTGCGCGGACCAGGCCAAGCAGCTGCTTGTATCTGGCAGCGATGTGCTTGCGCCCCATGAGGTAATTTAATATTCGTTTCAACTTCAACTTTTTTTTTATGGATGAAAAACAGCAAACTTGCTTGCAGCACCACCCATCCGGTGCCGTCCATGACAACTGTGACTGACTCTAAACCAGACTATTAGGGACTAGAATGGTTAGTCCAGTTAGCACAGAGAGGTGACATTAGTTGTTCAGTTCGTTAGTGGGCACTAGAACTGGGGCAGGAACTGTTAGTGAAAGTTGGTCCTGTTAATTGGTGTTAGGTAGTCCAGTTAATAATTGTGAGTAAGAGTCTCGTTCCAAGTAAGTCGCTTCAAAGAAATTTTAACCTGAAACCACACCTTTCCTAACTGTAGTGTATGTTGTAATCACGAGCATATTATTGAGATTTATCTTGCTAGATACACAAGATCTACTGCTCAAAATCTTATCTAGTCAGGTCCCGAAAAATAATAAAAGTCTAATAATTTTCCATATCTGGTCATAAAATTAAATTAATCATTTTAAATTATTGTAAAACTTCCCTGCTGTGAAGATAAAATAAGGACAACTGTACATAATTATCCTTGTGATTTTTTTTAAATTTTTTTATTTATTCAACTTTATAGACAGCTCTAAAGAGATATACAATGGGCGGACTTAATGCCTTATGGCATTTTCTACAAGTCAAACCCTGGTTTAAAATAATGTTCTTGAAGGAGTCCTCCTATCTATTCTTGGACTAGTTCCAGAGATTCGTACTCAACAATGGGTCAATAGTAGTTAGTTTTGGGCTGTGATGTCGATCTAACGCTGACACCTATCCACCAGGTGGCAGCACTGGAGCGCGGCGTGCGTCAGCTGAAGCAGCGCTGCGACAAGTGCGCGGAGAAGTGCGACAAGATGCTGCGGAGACTGGCCGCGGCGCGCGACGAGCTCGGCAAGTTCACGTGAGTACCTCCAAGGTTTCTCTTTTTGGTTTTATAATCATCAAGATATAGCTATTCCGTTCCCCTAAATAGTTTAGTCGCCTTTTTGAAGAACTCGCCACTCCATTAAAAAGCTCAAGTCCTTTCGGTCAGAAAAATGGTTTTAACGTAAAATACGTTCTACTTTGTAACGAGAGCCGTTGGCAAAGTGAAACATAATTTGATATTTTGTACGTTGCAATTATATGTAACTGATACTGCAACTTTTATGTTCTAGCAACGAGCTGAACACGTTCAACACGTGGATGGAGGGCGCTTACCGCACGCTCGAGGAGAAGGAGGCTGCGCTGACGCATCTGGACCGGCTGGGCGGGCAGGGGGGAGACGCCAGGGAGTTCGTTAGCGACGTGATCGCGCACCAAGCCGACCTGCGCTTCATCACCATGGCCGCGCAGAAGTTCGTCGACGAGAGCAAGGTATTCTAAACGTTTGCGCTGGTTCGTTTGTAAAAACGGCTGGAAATCGACTCTGGATTTCGGGAAACCCAATAGGAACTCAACGTGATTTTGACGCGTAGACCGCCTGGCATATTAGTTATTATTAAACTGTCGATAATTGTTGGAAACGTAATAAAAAGGTCTTGTTCACACCGCACTCAGTCAACGACATGTGATTTTGCGAAAGTACTGAACCGCATCAGCCATCTTGACATCGGCGCAATCGCACGCCTCGGCGAGGGAGTGAGACGGACATAGGAAAACACAGCGATGGAAAAGGCTGAGGATGTGCCTTCTTACGTGTTCTTACTTGTGCGTTTCTCAACCCGATTGATTATATATGATCGATGCGAGTCATAGGGCTTTCTTGTTGAGTTTTATAGCGTCTTTTATTTATTTTAGAAATTTATTACATAACGTGATTATTGAAACTTGATAAAACCGTGAATTATTTTTGCAAACAGGAGTTCCTGAGCATCCTAAACGAGTATCGTACAACGTTGCCCGCGCGACTTGCGCACGTGCCCGCGCCCGCCGACAGCGCAGTACGCGAGGCGGCCGCGCGTGCGCGCCGACAGCACAGCGACTTGGCGGCGCGTGCGCAGCGCCTGCTAGACCGCCTGCGCAACGCTAACGATGGCTCCAGCAGATACAGGGAGGCGTTGCAGCGCGCTGAGAGATGGATGAATACGGTAATTAGCTAGCTAGTTATCACTCATTGACGTCCCACTGTTGGGCACGGGTCTAACCCACAGACGCAGCAGTGGGAGATTTAGAGCATACTCCACCACGCTGCTCCAATGCGGATTGGTGGAGGGGTTAGTGGCCAACCCAGGGTTGAATGTTCTCAAGCCACCCGAAGGTCTTCGACAAGGCTTAACGATTGTTTTTACTATTGAAAATAACCGGGACCGACGGCTTTATGTGCCCTCCGGAGCATGGTAACGTCCATGAAATTTTGCCACTAGCGGTCACCCATCCACAAACCGACCGCGCCCGTCGTTGCTTAACTCATTCGATCA
>DWTT01000367.1:0-16400 GCA_018250895.1 Carterocephalus mandan | reverse complement strand
TTCCTGGTATGTTGCTGGAAACCGTAGTCCTTGTGCAGAGATGCTATTGCTGTACTGACTTGGTGGATAATTCGGTGTGATGTTGGTGCACTCATTCCGCCATAGTCACCAATGCTCATTTCGCTCATGCTCGTTTGTTACATAGAACCTTAATTTAGCCAATAATTGGTTGACAGGCGATATTGACCTATTTCTGAAACAATACAAACAAGGGGTAAAATTATGCTGATATTTATTAGATATTGGGAACTAATATTTATAAGAAATGGGATACAACATACATAATACATGTGTGTGTGTGATTTACACAACAAGAAAGCAAGTTCTTAAAATACTTAAATATGTGTTAAATACCTAATCAATGGATATAATTTAGAACACTCACCTGTCTGTTGGATACTCCAAATGATGCTCGATTTTTTGCCAGTAAATTCAATGGTGCCTTCTTTGATAGACGAAATCTTAACACGAAATCGTCGTCGTCATAGTCTTCAAAACAATTAGCCCTTTCTTTAAATCACCGTGGGCGAGGAAATAAATAATAATCATCGTCATCACTATCGGTTTCTTATAATACATTCAAACGACGCGCCATTTTTAAGGTTATAGTCAATCTGTGAAAAACTACAATACTACTAATCTACGAGTAGCTGCTTACTCGGCCGAAATCGGCGGTGTATGATTTTAATCTAGTGTAGAGATTTTATCCCTAGGTTAAATGTTGGTGAAACGTAAAATGGGCTAACTCGCGAGTAAATAACAACTTATTCCGGGCATAAGATTTACACGACGTTGGTGAAATCGGCCCTAAAGGTTTCTATTGTGGTAATGGCTTTGGTTTTCAGGGATAGCGCTTTTGACTTTGACTTTAAATGAAACTGCCAACTAATATTCTAACTGTAATATTATACAAAGTGAATTATTACTCCAAGTTCCGTTGTCCAGCTTATTCGAAGTTTATATTACGTTTGTATTTTTCTTGGTCAATAGGTAGTAACTGCATATTATTTATAATTATTATTTTCGAATAAAAAATGTTTCATAACCAAAGCTTCCATTACGAATGTACGCATCAATTTTACGGAATATATAGCAAGTTGAGATTTCCTCTTACATACATTTATTCAGTTTATTGTACTATTAAGAATGTATGAATGTATTTAAATAACTTACTAAAATAATTTTATGTAATGGCTAGAAGACTGCATTACTTTTTTTTATAAAGACATGTAGTTGAATAAATATAGTGCTTATTTCGTACAATGCCTTATTTAAATTAAGTCACATTTGGCATATTGCCTGACTTCAAAATTGTCTTTATTGCCTATTTGGTACTACTGATATTTCTTACTCTGCGGCTTGAACTAAACGAACCAGACTAAGGATGTGTTGTGATTACCGGGTAATGTTTACAGATTTGATGCGAGTACTTAGCGGCATCATGAATGACGGCTTGTTTGGCTCTGATTAACCATCTCCAGCTGTAATAGCTGTATGAGACTAGTGAATTGTATAAGCTAATATAAGAAATTTTCTAGCAAGTCCTAAAGACTCGTGTTGTGCGTCTAGTTTTCTGTAAGTGTTGGAATTGCTTATCATTTAATCAGAACTCCGTGTTAACAGTGAATTAATGATAATACCATTATACATAAAATAAGATAATTAATCTTCGGCTATGTTGACATATTTTTGGTTTGTTCATCAGCATATTAATATTTTCAATATGTTCTATTAATTTATATTTCAAATATTAGTTTGATCACTAGTGTAGTTACTGCAATAGAATAAAATATTCTCGACATTGTTACCGACCAAAACAAAAAGTAATAAAAGCTTCCAATTTCTAACCACAAAGCCTTATAATGAGCCAGGGCCGATTGGCATCCGTCACGCATGGAATGAAGTCAAAGGTAAACAATAAATCAGTGCCAGTTAGAATACACACCATGAGGGTGGGGGTCATGACCTGAAACTAAAGTAAATTGGATAAAAACGATCCAACTAATGAAACCATAATGGAATCCGGGAACTTGGTCTTTGATGTCTGAATAAGTAAAGTATAAAGAATAGATTTAGTTTCAGTGAAAGAAATTAGAACTTCGAAAAGAATCAACTTAGCAGTGATAGTAAAGTTTACTAGAACTTTTGATGAGCTTTTGAAAGTCTCGCGGTGGGTGCTTTTCTTTTCTAATTGTTGATGAGGTGCAGATGAAATATACTGGGGCAGCGCTAGACATTATTGATATTTTCCTTAGCTAGTATGTAAGATTTAATGTAGTATACTCAAAAGTGGAAAGTTAAATTTAGAAATTTAAATTTAATAAGACTATCTCATATTAATTGTTTATATTTAATATCTGTCAAGTTTTATGAAGCTCGTATCCTCCCATTTTTTTGTTTCGATTATCTTATATTTATAGGAGCTTACATTTGAAATGGGGGCTTATGATCCTCGGTCACCCAAACATATCGAAAAACTGACACGGTAAAGCCCGAGAATAAATTGTTCAGAATAAGTAAAATTGGATCAACAACAGACGTAAATGTGAGTAATCCAAAGATGCGAAGGAAGCATCGTAGAGGTCTCAATAATCTTTGGTCAAATAAAGGGGATTGTACTTAATTCGTTATGGTAGAGATTTGGGTTGGCCAATAAATTGCTACCGTCTTAATCCGGCTAACTCCGAATGATGAACTATCCCCAAGCTCGGACATTTAGAGCCGACTATAGTTGTATACGTATCTGATATCGATATCTCAACATATCTGATGGATATCGATATCGATATTATAGATTAGGCTATCAATATACTAGTGTATTGTACTAACTTACCTAAGGTATCATTGAAGTACGTCGTAGTCATGACGCATCGATTAAGGTTAATCCTTTGATAAATGGCCTTGCCTAACTTATTCTGACCGACCTATATTCTATTACATGTATTGATTCTCCAAGAAATAAGCCGTAAGCATCGTAAAAAGATTCCATGTTATCGTAATTGAATAATATTGAGTAATTATACAATGGATAGTCACATTCATTACCAGATTCAATTTAGATTGCATGCAAGTAATCAAATGTTATTTTTTGCTTAGTTAATAACAATTACATTGGATTCACGATTCGCGGTTTCCTTGCCAGAAATCTACCTGCCCGGCAGATATTTATTTTTGGGTAAATATTTTACTAGGTCCTAGAAGTTAAAATATTATGTTCCTTTCTGTGTTATTTTTTAATAATTGTCCTCAATAGTTATATTATAACAAGGTCATTCATCTACCTGTTACATGGCATACGGGTACATTGGATTCACTCAAGGACAATGAACTTATCAAATTAAATCCGTACTTCCCAGACTCGTTAATAAATCTTTGTAAGACAAAAACGTTATGTTTTGAAGTTCACACATGTGTCTCTTAGTTTAAAATAAGTGCCATCTTCTCCATGTAGCAACGCAAGAAATAATGTGTTGTTATAAAAAGTTTATTTTCAGTAAGCCAAGCTATTTAGCTAATGCTCGTTTACCACGTGTTGATATATGGCATAAAATGATTTAATTATTGTTCATGTAAAATTAATTCGGTACATCACTTGTAATTAAACCCACTGCAAGTTTTTGTCTAGATACATTATCCAGCAGCGCAAAGTTTAGCGCATAAATCATGGATATCCATGGAAAGTTACAGTTACGAATAGATGGAAAGTTGTAGGTGTGTAAGGCGGAATACTTAACTTAATACAAGGAAATATAATTAATATGGATAAATTACTTTTGGACATCGAATAAAAAAGCACAGAAAAAGAGCATGTTATATTCTACACGACACATGACAAGCGCAAATAAGTATTAAGTGAATGTAAGATGCTGCAGTTCATTTTGAGGATATATTCCTTATAGTCACACCTTTAATCAAACTAAAGATAGAGCTGGGGTAACTATTATCTAAAAAACTAACTAATAACTAAAATATCCCAGTCGCCACACGGAATATTTATAGCTAGTTACATATAATTGATCCCTTCCGAGAAGATTACATAGTCAATCCTTATTCGTTTTATGACTGTCTTATGGACAAAAGCGGATGAAAAATAAAATTCCTGAGACGACAATCTGCTGGTCAAATTACCCATGAAACTTTTGTTTTCACTTTCCCCCATCGCCCCTTTTTATACTTATTTACCGGTCCGGAGCTATGATTACAGAGTAAGACATTGAAAGAAAATCCGAGGCTTGAGAGTTGCTGACGACAAATACCAATTATGCTTCGAAATTAGAAAGTAGCTACGCCTACATTTAAATTATTTATAAGTGTCCACCTTAATTAAAGTAGTTTGATTTCGTTAATTCAAATGAACATACTTTAAACATAACCATACCACGCTATACTTTCTCTTGAAAATTTTTCGCAAAGCATTTTGCAACTACAATTTGGCTCATGCAAGCAAAATAACCTGCGAGTATAAACATTAATTTTTCACTTGGTTTAGAACGAAGTAATTTTACTTCGCATTTCGTTGTAATTTATCACAGCTTTGTCTAAAACCGCGTAATACATGTACTTTAGTTTAAAATAAAGCGTATCTTCATGGAAAGCCATCTCAATGTTTGTCAAAACAGTAATTCACGTTTGAATTGCAGTTGTTAATGATGTTTGTTTCTATCAGAAACTGTAGACTTCATGCACATTTAGTGTTCTATGTTTATATTTGGGCCCTCTGTTATTTAGTTCATAACTAATACTTTCACCGATTTTGTCTCTTTAATTTAAATCAGACATATTATTATGAGGAATTGAGGGGGTTTAACTATACCAAAGCTTTTTCACTATCAGACATCACAGAAAGCTAGTGTTTTGAGAGCGTTTACGACGATCCCTGACAGCATATTTATTGTAGCGCGTTTTATGGCTTCAAACAGACATGGGCTCGGGTGTAGACATGTTACTTAGCGAGTGGACTGGTTTTTTTTTCGTTTTGCCTCGTCATAATGCGCTGGCCGTTGCCCTCTTTTCAGGAAATCGATATCAAGTTCACGGAAAGGTTCATTGCGAATCGAACAATGCTGCCCGGTGCTATGTTTATGTATAGAAATGTGTATATTATGTAATTTTGTATCGAGATCAAGAGCATCCTAAGAATAAAATCTTAAATCGTACATTTTCTATCTTTAACATTAGAACTGTTATGCCTTTTAATGGTCTAGTCACTGACAACGTAAATAATTTGCAGACAGTTCCTTTCTAGTCTTTCGTATTCTTTACCGGAGACAAGAGAGGTCATTTACAAATCTCAAATACCGTTTGTAGATTGCTTATGGTATTGTTCGTACGTATATACCTATTATTATTTTGGAAATAGAAAATTATTGAAATCTCGTTACGAATTCCTAAGCCAAGAATTAATTTAATATGCAATATTGTTGGCGCTTCTAATCTTTCTGGTTTTTTAGTTTTCCACGATTCTAACAACTATGTCATCAGCTTATTTCAATTTTCAAATGTAAATATAATTGGTGTAAAGCAGTTCTATACTGACCGCCTACCGCCTCACTGTTTATTTATTTATTTACTTATTTGTACAATGGGCGGGCTTAATGCCTAATGCATTTACAGTTATTTGAAATGTAAACATATGTGTATGCTGCAACCCATAGACATCCCACTGCTGGGCACGGGTCTCCCCCAAAGATAAATCTGCGGGAAATTTTGAGCATACTCCACCACGCTGCTCCAATGGTGGAGGGGTTAGTAGCCAACCTAGTGACGAATGTTATCAAGCCACCCAAAGGTCTTCGACTAGGCTTAACAACTATTTTCACCATTGAAAACAACCGGAACTGACGGCTTAACGTGCCCTCCGAAGCAAGGTAGCGCCCATAAAATTTTAACCATCACCACCCACAACAAACCCATCCACACACCAACCGCGCCCGTCGTTGCTCAACGGTGTCGATCACATTGAATCGACGCGAGCCACTGGGCTATGGACTACAATGAGATGTGTCTATACGTGGTACAAATTACTTGAATCCAGTGCCCAAAATTCACCGTTCTATCGATCCTTGCAACGCTATTGCATTGCCTCAAGTGATTTACTGTGTAAGGGGATCCTTGTACATTGGAATTTGAGCTTTAAATTGAAAGTAGTTTGATACAAATCTTATAGGGTAAGTTACCATAGGGGTCACGGGCATGGGGTTCCAGCCCACGTGTTACATGCATTATTGCGTGATCTGTATGTTTTTATAGCAACCGACGAGTAGGACTTGAAGTTAGGGAGTAATTCCTTTCAGTTGAATTATTTGTTTAAATGAGCATGACGTCAGCTATCATTCGCATGACTAATCCGAAACTGAAAGTATCTTTTGATTATTTTCAACCGTTGTGAAAGGATGTGAAATGGCTGATCATCATTATGGTCAGCATTCGTTAGTACGAGTAGTTAGTTCAGTTAGTATATATATATATATAGTAAATATATAATTATGGTAGCGGCCATAGCCCAATGGCTCGTCGATTCAAATGTGAACGACAGAGTTAAGCAACGGCGGGCGCGGTCGGTTTGTGGATGGGTGACCGCTAGTGGTAAAATTTAATGGGTGCTACTGTGTTTCGGAGGGCACGTTAAGCCGTCGGTCCCGGCTGTGAAAACAATCGTTAAGCCTTGTCGAAGACCTTCGGGTGGCTTGAAAACAGTCGACAGAGGGTTGACCACTAACCCCTCCACCAATCCGCATTGGAGCAGCATGGTGGAGTATGCTTTAGACCTCCCGCAGCTGTATCTTTGGGGGAGACCCGTGCCCAGAAATGGGACGTCTATGGGTTACAGCTTAGCTTAGCTTAGCTTATACAATTATGTAAACCTTCTCATATATGTAATACCTTTAATACAAGCTTAATATTAAATTAAGCTAATTTGACTTATGAATTAAGCTAATTTGACTTTTGACTTGTTTTCTCATCCTACTAATATTATAAATGTGAAAGTTTTTAAGTTTGGATAATTTGATATTTGTTACTCAATCTCTCAAAAACTACAAAACGGATTTGGATGAAACTTGGCACATGGTAGACAATTTCACGTTCAATTGCACGTTCATTGCAGACTGGCACACCGTCAACTGATAGACTAATTCTTAACTTACTTATTCAAATTTCGAATGCATGACATGTTAATTTTTTTATAGATTATTAATTAATTAATTATTTGTCTTTTACAGGAAATGCTACTTTGTGCAAACAAGTAGGTACGTATTTCGTAAACACATTCTGTACAAAATTAAAATAGTTAAATCTATCCCAGAAATACCAGGAATACACACATAATTAATAATGTTTGAATTCGAATTAACATGTTCTGTGACTAACTCTTAACTCTTTTTTGTGAAAATTGTCACGACGAGATATGTGGTAAAGCTTAATCTTTTTTACCCAATGATTTAATATGCAAAAGGATTTAGAATGCAATCGAAAGCCGCACAATCCGAGATTTAAGCACATTAAAGTAATAATCTAGAATTTTATAGATTTCTCAGTTACCTAATTAATTAACCTGCAATTTATATTATTTTATAGTTTTGTTTTTCGAATCAATGAATGTTATCGTTTGTAATATTTGTCATGTCATCGTGCTAAACTTAAGATAGTATTTGACTGAAATACCTGATAATAATCAACATCTTTCTTGATCTAAACGATTTTTAAAAAGCATTTTAATTTAAAAAAAAAAGAACTATTAGCTCTGGTTTGTCTACTTGTTCTACTTGCTATATTGCCCAATTTATAAAAAAATCCTGAACCTGCCTGAATTCTGAATAACAGTGTCAATATTTGCGATTTCTAAACAAAAATATTGTTGCCAATTTTACCGCAACGTTGGAACTTGGAACAATAACATGAATGTTTATTTCGTTTTCAGTCTCACAGCACACGCGTCACCGCTGTTCTGTATTTCAAAACATGTCTTTTATGTAAGGTTTCTTTTCCTTTCATATTTATAATTTATTCCGTCTTGTACTTTTGGTATTGTGTACTTACAAGTATTTATCTTATATCATATTCTAAGTGGAATGTACTTATCACGAGCTGCCAAATATTCATCACGAATCTACTACGTGTTTAACTATAAGGTTTGTAAGCTCTCCATGGTTTGTTGTTCTGTTGTCACATAATAGTACAGTGCTCAATTTATCTTCCGGTCCATACCAGGAACAAAGTTAACTAACTCCACTCGTGTGGTGTTTCATTTCTGCACATGAACCGATTGTGTTCCCTGCCTTTGTAAATTTGAACGGCGTGACTAAAAAGCTATTGTTTCCAAACGAGAGCAATGTCGCGCTACTATAAAATAGTCCAGCTACCAACATGAAATTCAGAGTTACAACGGAACTACAATATTGCCTCTAAGCAAGTGAATTCTTTACCTTTTTGAAATAACAAACAATTTATTTATAGTTACGAGTAAGTGCAGCAATTTTCACATAATTTCACTGCAAACAGCTTCAGTTTTGAAACATTTTGTATTCTTCAATAATGATTGGTTATTTTTAATTTTTTTTTCACACACAGCACTGATCATTTGATAAGAGTGGTTAAACATATTTTAAAGTAATTCTGATTCAAGTTTTCCACAGGTATATGACGCTCGCGACATTATTTAGCAAAGCTTTTTCCACACCGAAAATAACTGCATCATTGTATTTTATAAGAATCTGGTACACTTTCCATTGATTTACGACGCTGTTTTTATACCATTATAATACGAATAGGGTTGTATATGTCTTCTGTCTGGACGGTAATTCAGTGACGTCAAGTTCGATTCCAATCAATCGTCTCATTAATAGAAGGTATGTGAAGGTTGTTTCCAAGTGCTTTCTCTGCTTTAAGTTAGATGATGTGTAGTCCAGAATGTAGGGTGTATTTATTTTATTCATTTATTTATCTTTATTGAACCACATACAAAAGGGTGTACAAAAGGGGTTTCATATGAAATATATATAAACATATTTTTGAAATGTAAATCCTACGTTAATCTTTACATTAATAGGTAAAAAAATATATAGATTCTTGGATGATGAAGGAAGACTGTGTTAATTTATAAGCCTACATTATACGAGTAGCCATTCTTTTATATCTTTTTATTTTAATAGCAGAAAATTATTATTTTAATCAGCTCAGCCTTATTTTTACATGTTTCAGTATGGGTTAACGCAATACGTTTTTATATCTTAAAACGTTTTTATATTTCCAAATAACCGAAACACCTGTAACCTACGCTGTTCTTGGGCAAAATATCTTCCTGCCCGTCATTTTGGTTATTCAAATACTTTTATGTATCCGAGGGTTATGGAGGGAGGTCGGGGTATTTGCAAAATTGCGCGGGGGTAGACTTGAATGGAACTGGGTATTTTATAAATGGTGAGGGTGGAACCCTGTTGAACTCGTAGATTTGGTGAATCATAACGATTTGGAGGACAGACGGTACAGCCTGTGGCTAGAAACGCTTTTTGTCCGCAATTTATTTCGACCATTTATGTACAAAATTTTGGATAACGGTTCAAATTAATTCCTTATTGTATTCCCTAACTGACACCTAAATCACAGGGAAGCGAGTATAGTATAGGGAGACATGAGAATATACTTAAATGATATATTAATGTCGCGAAATTAGGCAACTGAATGAGCAGAGTATGAGTCTGAGCCGCAGGCTCTATTCGAGGACTTTTCTTTTGACTTTAAATTTAGTAAAATATAATCAACACCCGCCTTCGTTTAGACTACATATTAATTAAATATATTCAGGTAAAAGTAACTCGATAGTGCAGACGGTGGAAATGGCGGTTCTTTGAAGAAGACCAGTTTAAAAGAAAATAAAAAAAAAACAACATTGTTGGTTAGTTTAATGTTTGAGTCCCGTTATGTGTGTGTGAGTGTGCTGTTGTTTTTTATCCCCTTTGTCCCTTTGAATAACCCTAGCACGCATGTTTGCGTACAATTCTGTAGTTTTCAACTACCGTCACGGTTAATTTTCCACGTTTTAATTAGTTCTTTTAATTTTTAAATAAGTAAATAGAATTATAAGGAGCTTTGTTTTACTTGGCGCAACTTACTAAAATAGAGTTTACAAGGATTGTTTCGCTAACATAACAATGGTCTTTACCTACTCCCTCTCCAGACTGTCGCGTCGCCCTATCGTTTCGTGCCCGTTTTTCATGACCCTCACTGCCCCTGCTACTTGGATATACGCCTAACCATCCACACAACTTCACCAGCCAGTCTTATCACTCTGTTTTTTAAGTTCATTTTCTAATAACACTTTTGGGTAATCAAACTTTATAATCAAACAAGCGATATTAATCTTTAATCTTATAACATTAAGAGCGCTTGTGCCGTTTACTTTGAAGTACGGTGGAAGTTAGTGGAAAATAGCTTTAGGCGTACATTGCGGCCCCGCGTTGGGCGCCAGGCATCGAAGGACAATTTATGAATGTGAAATGTTTGTTAACACTTCCTTTATCGAAAAAGTATCGCCATATGATTTTTATTATCTTTTATACACATTTTATACTTGGCAATGTATATTGTAAGGCATACTGAATGATTATTATTAGGTAATTTGGTTGTTGAATAACGTATATGAATATCTGTTTAGTTACGTTTTAATATTTACTGACTCCATTATTACAAACCTAATACTTAATTGTGTGATCTTATCGACCGCGTTTTGTGCCACCAACCATTTATACTTACGCCGTCTTCCGTCGTCCTCTTTAGGTTGCTGATGATGAAGACACATATCAAGTTTCAATGTAGAGTAATTCGTTATTCGATTTCTTTAAAAAAGAAAGAAAGTCCTTTAAGCCCATGGGTTATCGGTTCGGTTTTCGTACCACAATAGGCAAGCTAAGCAAGCAAGCAAGCATAGGTACAAAATGTAGTCCTTTAAAGAAATAACATGTCTAAAATTATTTATAGCAAGTGCACTAGTGGTAAGTAGGATTGATCTATTTTACATTAGAATTTATAATGAACATTCTTCAAGAGCTGTTAGCCACGACTTTCGCAGCTCTGCTTTTCAAGATCAAGCAATATTCGACCTTATCTCTTTATTTCTAAAGGTAACTTGGTAGCCCTCGTGTGCAAAAATGGTACAAGAGTTGCCCTTTTACGCTTTGATCGTTACAGCTAAAGCTAAATGGGGTGTAAACATTTTGTGATACGAGAACGGTGCCCAGGAATTTAAGTTTTCTTTGCAAGTATTTATTTTGTAACGGTGCAGCTAAATATACTATGAAGCCATCCGAATTAGTGTCATCAATATTACTTTAATGGCTTTAGATTGATTAATAATGGCTTTAACCGAATACCGCACGAATTCTTACTAGATTTACATGCTCGATTTATGTTCTCTTGTTGTTTATAAGATCAGTTCTTTTGTATTATCATATTATAATATTAAGATTTCTTACATTTATTCTTCTATATTAAAAATTCTAAGCATTTTCATTAGGCTATGTACAGAAGTATTGAAATTGTAATTCAAAAAAGGTCTAATAAACGTGGTGGTAGAGAATAGAGAAAATGCGAGTGCAGGATTATGATTAAATTGGTATTACTAGTTATTTACACTGATTAACTTGGTATATGTAAGTTAACATTTCTTACTTCCTTTTGATTCTGCTGAGTCTCTTTTTCGACGCTGAGAATTGATAACATTTAATGAAGTACGCAAAGCTATTACCCATTTACAATTCATACGGCTGTTGGGACCTTGGGACGTTGAAATTCCGAGAGCACAATGCCCATCCGAAACACCAAAACATGATGTTAAATTATTTCTTCCCCGAATACAATACTGACAACCTGACAACTGACAGCAGTTGATTTCCTGCTTGTCGTCAGTTCTGAGCCTCCATCTTTTGAAATGGGCAAGTGACTAATGATATTTGCAAGGCGGTGACATTTCAAGTAAACCTCTACCTATACAGCCCGGTGCTTACTATGTCCCATTGATAGACCTACTAGTTATCATTAATCTGAAGCTATCTTTTTGCCGATATTGAGACTATGTATGAATGTGCTGGTAAAATGTACGTGTCTGTCACTATGATAGTTTGACTCTCCGACTCTTTTTTATCCCGAGTAATACTATAGTCCGCTGGTTCCCGTGGTAAAATTCTAATAATAAATAGTAAAAATAAGTACAATGGTCTTTTACACATGGCCACCTGACCCCAAATTAGGCGCGAACCTGAACTATGGGTGCCAGAGACTGATATACAAACATATATTTTTAAATACATACTTAAATAGATAATATTGACATCCAGACACAGAACAAACACAAGTGTTCGTCATACGAATATTTGTCCTGAGTGGGATTCGAACCCACCACCCCTGGCGCAACAGGTAGGGTCAATACCGATTGCGCCAACGGGCCCGTCTAATATGTTGGTTCGTAATTTTTCGTTTAATAATAATTTCGTCTCAAGAATTCTCGTGCGAACATCACACACACCAATCGTTTATGACTATCTATTAAAAACATAAAAACTATTTAACGGTGAAAATCAACCTTTTTTTAGAAGCTGAATGGTAAATGCCAATTTTAGTTATTGCGTTGATTAAATCTAATTATGCATTATCTCCAATTCCATCGCTATTCATAGAACAAACGGAGATTGAGATTCGAATTCTCACTGTATTCGTTTCTATGCGGGTTTGTCGTCATAACAGTATTATCTCTATTAGACTTCACTGTGTCGCCTCGGCAATTACAATGCAACAAGTTTATGTCTACTAAGAGCAAAATAATGTCGGTGACATGGAGAGCTGCCCCGTCGGGAATTAAACCCTTGAGCATTAATCAGATCAATATACTACAGCAACTGCTCGTACTATATGATCTAAGAAGCCTTTTCCTCTACGATGATGAAGGTCGAATTAGTGGCCTGAAATTATTAATAAGATTTTCTCTTATGACAATAATCGGGATTCAACTAAATGTCGGTTAGGTACCCTTCCAAGCCCAGATATATGGCTACTAGCACCATGTGCATCGCCCATGTGCATGCCACGGCTGACTGTACTAGACAACTTCGACAAACGTGTGATTCTTCCCAAAAAATAAAATTGTCGATTTAAGTGCCTTGTGCATCGAGTTAAAATTAATTTCATCGTAAATCTCTCTTCCTTCCATATTGAAGAAACCTTCACTTACTTATCAATGTTCTGATTTACACAACGTAATGTTTTCAAACGATAAAGCCAATCGCAGGCACTGATGCTGCATGAACATCAAGATTATGTTTATCTGAATTACAGATAATTTCATTTGAGTATCGCCGCGAGTGACTCAAAATGTAAAGAGGAATGGATTTAGATAACTTTACAAATAACCATTTATTTATAAGGCAATGCAGCGTATGCGTAAAACGTGTCCTGCTTCTTTGCTATGCTACCAAAATTATCATAGGTAGACCTTAGGTGGTGCTGAAAGCCCGTTTGCTATAACACCTATAAAAAAAATAGAGACATATTGTAGCTAAATGGTTGATGTGTCTGTATGGTAGTTAGTTGATATTACACTACTGTGCTAATAACAGTTACGTAACCACCGCCGTATGGAATATGAAACTGCATATCGCTACCGCAAACGATGAACATTCAACGTAATTCTAGCAATTAACACATCCTGATAAAGCTCAGGGCTTCATGTTATGGCATCATCATCAAACTATCACTGGTCCACTTTTATCACCAGAGAACACCTTGCTCACGATACTGACAACACGTACAATAACTAATTAATTAATTTTAAGGTAAGACTCGTAGTTAGAGAGACTGTAGCGAACCGTGACAAATGTCAGTTTACCTGATCCTTCGGGTTCCATCAACTACTAAATATACACCTACTTAGTACAAGATAACTAACTATGGGGAAATGGTATTTGTAAATATAATTCGGGGCTTTGGTAAAAAATTTAATTGTTTACGAAGTGTCTCCCATCCGGAATACACATAACTAATCCTAATGCAATCCTATAAATGCGGTTGTGTGGCTGTGTAAGTAAGCGCTTTGGTTAATTTTAATGTGGTGGATCGTTTTCCACTTGTCACTGTTTCATATACGTTACAGTGACTGCAACAAGAAGTAAAACTTGGTGATATAGGTATTCCTTGTGGATTCCTCAAACAAGATTCGTGAATTTCAGTATTTTGCAGCACGTACTCTTAACTCCATTTATCCCAGGATTGACCTAATCAATTCTTCCTTTTCTCAGATTGACCACATAACTTCTAATCCCACCAATATCCACTGGAGTATCGTGGTCTAGTAATTTCCAAGCTTTTTCAGGTCTGTGTTGCCCAATATCCTATTGACAACGCAGACATTTATTCCTATGACATTCACAATGCTTCAAACATTTGCCTTCAGGTTTCATTAGTTAAACTGATCCAAATTAAATTGAAACAAGTATATAAAAACTTTATTGCGGTAAAAAATCTTAAATTGCGGTTGGATATGAATATCCATTGTACTGGTAAGCGTGAAACTGGAGCGTCAGAAAAAATATTCAACAATTTTTAATTCACTGTTATCAAGTCATCACTATCAAATAGGCCATCACTAACCCACCGTTGAGGCCTCCTTTTAAAACGAGATAGTTACCTAGATAGTCAAGGTCCCCTACGCTTGGAATTGGATTTGCAGGCTTTACATCTTATGGAGAACTCTCAGGCATTTTGCATTTTATGTATGCAAGGTAAATAACAATATGGAAATTTTCAATTAGCAAATGTGGTGCTAGTTATTATGTTGTTATTAAGACATTTTTTATTTCTATTGTTATTTTGGAAGCAAATTTTTGACTTCACGTTTTATCTTCGAGATGATTAGAGAAAGGTAGCGATACCTAGTATAAGCCGATCCATAAAAGATATTTTTGTTCCCTTGCGGCTATTCTGCTGACGGTCGCCCGATGACCCATATAGCGCGGGGACTGTCTCGACTCCATATTGATTTTGCGTCCCACGTGTATAGTGTTCTTTAATGAATCCGTATGTGGCGTGGATAACGATCTCGATCGCTATTGCCGGCTAATTAGCCAAATGGCGAACTGGCTGGATGAGGTTTTTTATCCTTTGGATTTTTGCAGTATTTCGCTACTAAGCATGTTCAGGCATAGACGAGGGAGAAAATAGAATTCGGATCAATCTGCAATTTGTATGCAGTTGTCACTGATCAATTGCGATCAGTACCTATTACGTATCAAACATTGAGGAGTGTGTTAAAGTGTGTGTAATTTTCACAATCCTTGACTTGTGATTCACTCAATTAGGTCTTAACAAGAGCTGACATTATCTTAACATGAGCTGACATAATAATATTGATGGTGTATGTGGTTGGACGAAAGGTAATAACGGTAATAACGGCCAACATTTTTATCAAATCTTTCGACTGCAATTTTTTTTGATCCCTAAATACAAACCATAAAAAAACTCTTTCATCGTTCATTCAAGAGTATCTTCATTCAGGCACCTAAAAAACCATAGAAAGAAAGTTTGTGCATAAAAAATCTGGGTACTTATGTCACTGCAGTCACAGCAGAATACTGCAGATGCACTCTAGGGTCGTTAGTGTCGCCCAGCTAATGACCGGCAGCGGAACTCGACTGGAGCCAAAGATATGCTAATTGCAACACGCCGCATGCATCAGATGCCTTGGAGTTGAAAATGTACGCTGCTCACTTTTAATTTAGAGGCGGTATGGAGGGGTAGGGGATGAACAGCAGTGTGCATTTAAGCAGTATTGGTGCGGCGGTGTAAATTTTTCGCAGCAAAAAGAACCACGACAGCAATCGGAAGAGCTAAAGTACTCAAAGCTTTTGCTATTGGGTGATATGTGTGTTGAGTTAACCAAATCTGATAAACATAATGTTGCTAGACACCAAGCCTCAGCTGTCTTCGAGTTGGAAAATAATGCTGCTCCCTTTTTAACATGCTTTAATAAGCTTGGAATGTATATGTATATAACGGAATCTTAGAACGTCCTTTTCAACCCCTTCAAAACGTCAGATTAACTTGAAATTTCGCACATTTATTAAGGACCGATGACAATGTAATAATTTAAATAGTTTGCTCCATTATCTAGACCAGGATCTTTAGGATTAGCGATTTTCGGTTATCTTCAAAAGCGTGTTTTTAGTTTTTTTTAATTAAACTTAAACACAGTGTCTGCAGTGCTACATAAAACGCTCTACAGTCAAGCATCATTGGTGCGGCGCTGCATGAGATGTAAAGCTTGTGTTGTTGAGCTGATTCAGATGATTTGGTAGATCTTACACCTTGCTCCTTACTCCCTTTTAATTTAGTGCCTCTGGAGCATGGCCACTAGTATT
>DWTT01000366.1:0-16406 GCA_018250895.1 Carterocephalus mandan | reverse complement strand
GGACCAATGTGTCAGATTAAATTTTATTTTATTAATAATTGAAAAAATCTCCGGACTAGAGTCTGCCTTTCTTAGCTGTGGCGGTGGGAGAATGAGTGAGAATGAATGAGAATCCTAGCCAAATGTACGAGGTCGTAGCTTAGGTGTTGAGTTTATTAGTACAAATTAAATACAACCTTGGTTTGGAGTGATGCCATATCTGAAGAAAGATGTTGACCATATTTGACGAATGTGATATGGCTAGCAAATAACAAAAATATAGAAAAGTTCTAATACTTTATTTTTCTCTCTTTTCTTCCTTAGCTTAGTAGCACTTGCGAATTTTCTCACGTAGAAATCTTAGCACGTCCATGTACGTACACTTGCGACACCGGTGATAAATACGGTATTGGCGTTTTGGACAACCCTGATAGCTCGCCGCACTGCTCACAGGCCAACGTTGATCTACGAATGACAAACTCGTTTGATTTATGCTTCCATTGTGAAGATGTACGTATTTAATTGCAAAATAGGGTCGACAGGTATGATCGGGGAACGTGTAATTATATTGATCGTAAAGGTATTGCTTTGAATTGTAATTGAATGGTGTATTAATTATGCAACGGGCTCTGACAGCTTTATAAACACCAATTATTTTCTTTTTATTTGGCATAGATAGAACTAGTTCTACGATATTAATTTCTGTGCCTCTATCTGTATTTACATCTATTGTAAATTCATCTATCACTGAATGGATATATCTATATTATTATGGATGCTTGTAATAGAGCTGCTGGAAAAGGAGCACAGGACGCCCTTCGACAAGGTCGACAGACGTCCTGAAGAAGGCAGCGGGAAACCGCTGGATTCAGAAGGCACAGAACCAGTTGGAGCAGTGGACCACTAAAAGCTGATGATGATCATGATGATGTAATAGGGCCGTCTACAAGCATTGATCTAAAAAAAAGCTATGTACTATGTTTTGTACTCAATTTTCAAATGGAAAATCATAACCTCTAGATCTATAGCATCTTTTGAGATGAGTATCGTGATAGACATATTTAACTGTGTGGTTTACTGATCTATTTAGTATATGTTTGTAAACTTCTGGGTACCAATAAATGAAAAAAAAAAAAAAAAATAGTGTAGCCATTGCATTTAATAAAAGGCTAACTACCTTCATTTCCAGGCCACGCATTCATTTCCGTTAATATAGTTTTATTTTGAAGAATAATTTTATATTATATCTTCGTTATAAGTGGTATCTAGCATTCGTTTAAAATATTCTAGGTCGCTGTTTGTATACAATGGGATATTACCCCTGGATAGATGACGTAGTTTTTTCTGCTTATTTATCTTACAATTGGTTATTTATTGAATTTTTATCAGTTCTGATACACGGTGGTTGATGTACGACGCTATTATGGAGTCTTCAGGTTTAATTTTTGCAATAAATTTACATGAAACGATATGCAATTTTAATTCTGATGGTTGTCTCGAAATAGAACTGAGGTACCTACTTGACTGGAAGCTTACGCAGACTTACGGAATGTCTGGTGAATATGTTATTCTGGTTTTACTCATCTTTAAGTCATTTATTCGATACCTAGTTGTAGTCACCCGCAAATAAAATTACGTTGAATTTCTTATTGTTTTGTACCCTTTTTCAGTTTCCTTGAACTCATTGTAAATTAATTCATGTAAACGCTACATGCAGAGATATATCATATAGGTATCAGTGAATTCGTTTCTTCTTAAATATACACACCGCCTTCTTTATAGTCGCTGATCCATTCTAATCGATAGTCGAAGTTCGAGGCGTCCCCTATACGATAGAATGGAATATGAAATATTGTAATTTTATTAAAAACTATACAGTCTTAGAGAGATTTAAAGAAACAGGGATTTAAAGAAAGTTATACACATTAATTAGTCACAGCATGAAGGGGCTGCGCTTAGCATTAGGCTCGGCAAACCACCTCCGCCAGTTTGCCACTTATTGCCGCGGAATAAATATGTTGTAGCCGCCTCTATGATTGAGATTAATAGATATTTAGATTACTGATGATTTAGAATAATAGGCTTTGCTTATACTTTCATGACGACTTTCATTTGCATTAGTGTACCAGAAACAAGTGGGGATTGCTCGTCTGGCGCATAACATCTGCCCGCAACCACTTTGACAAGAGTTTTACGACATAGAAGAAGAACAGATCTCTACTGATGTGATATTTCCTTGCTTCCAGATCCACCATGTCAAGCGGGGGCTGCTCCGGCCCCGGGGTGTGCGGCGGGGCGCGGCGGAGGCCTCCCCCGCCCCCCGAGCCAGCCCTCTCCCTCGCCGCGGACCTCAGCGAGCTCAGTCTGGACCAGGGCTACCACACGCTCGCCGACTGCGGCCCGCCGAGGCGGAGGAGGGACAACACGCTCAGTGATGCGCTGTGGCTCAAGATATTGTCGTATCTTGAAGTAAGAACCTTTTATTAAATAGTTAATTGTATCAGGCGTTACTTTGCGAAAATCCATTGTTATAAATCTAGTTTTAATCTACTTTGCAACTATCCGCAAGCAAGCTGGTGTATATTTTCATGCATATAGCATCTCCCTCCCTCCAACATAAGAAAGCATCACATACACCAACATACAAGCCACTACCAACACGTGATTCGTCTTCAAACAGAACATCTTCAGGGTAAATTGAGTCTACGAAGGTCAGTGGCAAAGTACATTAACATTACAAACAATCTTCTCACTCTCTTAGCTCAGAACTGATAAGACTCTGCAAGCTGGCCAGAATCAAGGGTCCAGGGGCTCTATTTTCGAACCACTCGCGTGACTTAATCGCTCGATTGCGACTCATTATTGACTGTGGAAATTCCGTATTTTAAAAATAATATAATGTAAGAAGTGGTATTAAACACTCGATTGGCGGTTTTCTCCGCTCGCGTAACGATTGCGACTCATATTCGTTAGTAAGGAACAATACCGTACTACTTAGTCTATCTCTTGGCCGGCCAATCGAGAGTTTAATACCACTTCTTACATGGTAGTATTTTAAAAATACGGAATTTACACAGTCAATAATGAGTTGCATTCGAGCGATTAAGTCACGCGAGTTGTTCAAAAATCCCTGTTGTTCAAGAGTCGAGCGAGTAGTCCCTGGCCCCTTGATTCTGGCCAGCATGCTGAGTTTGACCTGTTCTGAGCCGAAACACGGGAACAATGTCATGGTAGTCGACCGGTTCAATGATCTCCACGAGTCTTTTCGAGGTTTTTGGAAAACAGTCAGCGTTGTCTTTTGGAGATGGTTTCAATATTCTGGTGTCATATGTGGCGGCAGATGGATGCTATTACTTAAAGATTCGTTTAGTTAGCGATGCTCAAATAGCATTCCTAACTAAACGAATGGCATTTCCTTGCAACTTTTGTTCAACATAGATACTGCGCAGGTATCGTACGTCGCGGCTTGCAGCGTGGCCGCATTCATTAGTAGGTACAATCAACGGCAAGGATTATATTAGTAGTAGGTATGAAATCGTGAGATAAATATTCATTTGCGCGTAATCGGAGCAAATACGATTTAGAATCTAGCATCTGAGAAGAATCTTAGTGCGAGGTCAGGGATTAATAAATAAATAAATTCCTTTTCTTCGCTACAGTACATCGAGAGCTATGGTAGGTACAGATTAATAACTTCTTAAAAGATTTCGCAATGGTAAACTGCAACCCATAGACGTACCACTGCTGGGCACGGGTCTCCCCCACAGACAAATCTGCGGTAGTAAAGACTACCACAAGTGGAAATTGAATTTGCTTCCTTCCAATGTTCAACTGACCTCTACACTCTAATATGTGTTGTGGTAGAAATCATATGAAACGAATAACTTTTGTTAAAGGTTTCGGACCTCTGCCGAATGTCACGAGTGTGTCGTCGATGGGCTCGATTCGTGTCCCGGTTGACGGCAAGGCCCGAGCCCTGGAGAAGAGTGCGGACCGCTGGCCCCTTGGAGGTAGCGGCCAGGTGTGCCGGAGCCCGCGCAGGCCCCTGCGTGAGTGCTGTCAGAGAGTGGCGCTCAAAGAACTGCGTGGTTAGTATTTTTGGTTGTCAACCTCTGCATTATGTCACGATGGTTTTGCTTCGTAACGCTACCGTAATGTTGACGCCGTGTGGACCGCTGACTTCGAAGTCGCGCTCTGCCCGTTGTATCTGAAATAAGTTTTGTTTAAGATAGCTCGTTTGACAGCAAGCCCAAATTAAAGTCTTGGTAAATCTACGTAAACATAGTTCGACTACCGAATCGGGCATCCTTAACGTCCTAAAGGCACGGACTAAATTACTAAAGTCTAAGTCTAAAGGCTAAATTACTTTGGTCCTTACTCTATGCTAAAGGTTTGAAACAATTACCTTTTCTTAAATAGGTACCTATTGTTCCACAAATTTCATACATAACGCTTCGTCTGTACAATATGCCTTGAAAAACCTTTGTTGATTTATCAACCCAGGCAGTAATGGTGGGAAATGCTCTTTTAAATCAGCCTCAGGAGCTTCTCGCCTGCAATCTGCTATGCATTAATTACTCTCTGCCAAAGTTGGGTATGCCATTCGCAGTCACCAACGAGCGCACTGTCAATGAGCTGAATTAAATAATAATAAGCCACAAAAAAGTTCTTGGGAGTTCTTCCTCATCATCATCAGCTTATATGACATTCAATAACATTGCAGGTGACGATAGCCAGTGCGCAGTTCCTGGCGGCGACGTTTCGTAACATCACCCACCTGGCGCTGGTCGGCTCCAGCACTCTGGACGCGCGGGCGCTGGCTCCCCTCATCACTGAGCTGGTGGATCTGAGACATATCGACTTCACTGGTAAATAATTATATTATGAATGAATTAATGAAGCGTTTATTCAGGAAAGGGAACTACAGCAAATCAATTAAAACAACATGACAAATCACAGTGCTGCATTTTCTGTTCTAAAAAGGAGACCGCTCAACATAGTGCTGATTTTCAGCGATGCCTGTCGGGATAATATTCGGATGGTGAGAGTACTTAAAATAACGCGGAATAAGATTTGACGCAGACGAAGCCGCGGAGAAATCTAGTAATACGAGTATATAAAAGTTACAAGGGTTATCTACGTTCCTCACAAAATATTGGAAGAGCAATTATAAACATAATTAAAAAAACGATAGCCAGCGAGGTTGGTAGACTTGACATGCGTTCGAATACAATTTAAAAAAAATCTTAAGTGTACTGGTTTTCTTTCTAATATACATTATTTATAACCCTGTTCATCATCGACAGCAAAAATTTGAAAAAAGAATACAAATACCATAAAAAAGAAAAATGCACAGCGGGAAACATGCTAGTGTTTCATATTAAGAGCATCATTGTACAGCCTAATCATTCTTCGCATAACACGAGCATACTGTCCTCACATAAGGGATAATTAGTTTGTAACCGATCCTCTTTAAGAAATATGGTGGTCGTTAAGCAAACTTTTTACACCCGACCGCCATAGTCACGCTTCTACATATCTCGCTTGCCAATTAACGTACTGTATGACGAGGCTGTGGGACCGCTTTTCTTTTTACGATTTCTACAGCAATAAAATTTTCTCAATAGATACTGGCTGTTGCACTTAGCTGGTGTCTGTACGACACTGATATGGATGTAATGTAGATGGATAGCAAACGAGCAGCACCACGCATCCGCTGCCGCCCATGACAAAGACTCTAATAGTGACTAGGATGGTTATTCCAGTTAGCAAAGAGAGTTCCTAAAGAACATTAGTTGGCCAGTTCGTTAGTGGGAACGAGGACTGGCTGGGGTAGAGACTGATTGTGATAATTAGTCCTGTTAGTCAGTGTTAGTAATAGTCTATTGTTGCTACTATGAGTCCCGCCCAAGTCAGTCACAGATACGTTGCACCCTTGAGGACTAAAATGGTCGCCTCTAATGAAGTGTAATCGGAAACTACACCTTTCCAATCGGACTACAATTGTTTTTAAAACCCGTTTACATTATTTAAAAAAAATGTAATGTAAAAAATTTTAAACAAAACTTCAGACAGAAATACGAGTATTTCCAAGCCATATCAGTCGGTACCTCTATTATAAAGCGTCGCAATTTGCAAACACTTTGCAATGATTTAATTTTAGTCATTTGTGATGTACATTGTATATAAATAAACTTGAGTGTTGTGTCGGTTGTGCGAGAAAGGGTTAAGTAACATTTCATCATGAGAGAATGAGAATCCTTGAACATTCCCTAATGAGCTGTAGTTTGGTTTTGGCAGAATTTCGCATCCAAAAAACCCTCCTGGCGCTCCAAATACGTTGATAACAATGATCAACAGTTAGTTAATTTAAGCTCCTTTGTTTCATAAGTACTTTTATTAAAGAAACCTCAAAAATAACGGGTTTCTTAGTTAATTACATTGATTTAGTAAAGTCAATGGTTAATTACGTTGATTTATCATATTCGTAGGTACGGTACGACCGACGGCGTGTATAGTTCAACTTTGTTCTTTGGTTTAAGTTATACAGGGTTTACTGTACAAATATTAATCTTGCGCACAGTTATTAATTAATAGTTATCAGTTGGTAGTAGATAATATAATTTATTGTATCTGGACGTTACGTCGTTACGTCTTTTGCCACCACCACAACCTTTTCTTTGTTGGGTACGGGTCTCCTCTCAGAAAATAATTTAAAGATCTAGAGCGAATTCATTGTCAAAAGAAAACTTACTTACAAACACCCACACTTCCCCAAGATGCGGACACATACACACATTTACTTAAAATACCGCAGAATCAAGACCTAGGTCGTGGATTCAAGCAATACTGACCCATCTATTCGTATGATTTACTCGACCTTTTTAAAATTATGACTCTCCATAATGATGAGTTTTAGATCCTCCTTATACTGCCATGATGGTCAGTTTTATAGTTACACCATACCTTATTCGGTGAATTCCTGCCGTCAAGGGTATTTGACTTCGTATGCAACTGCCTTATAAGTCCAAAGCTAATCTTTTCCCTTTCCAGGAATGATTTCTTGATAATATTGTAACAGGTCGAATTGCTGAGCTTGTTTGGTCAAAGTATTTACTGTAACTGTCATTAAGCCGATGAAGTTGTCTGTTGAGCCGATGGTTGACCGTGAAAATAAATTTGAGTTTTTGACTCTTGCACTCTCATACCTTCGCGGTAGGTTTAGGCCTGTTTGACCCTAAACATAGAGATTTCTCTGAGGTTGAGTGATTGCTCTGTATTAGATACACAGAAAACAGCAAAGCCATGTATATTTGTATGAGTGTATATATATATCTGCTTTGGCCGGTTTTCGATGGGCTGGCCTGTCGAGCGTGGGACTCACGGTTCGGCAGTGGTCACCACCGCCCCATGGAGACTTCAATAAAAGTAATAGCCTATATTGCTCTGTGTGATGGACCTAATATGTATGTATAAAAGTAAAACTATAGATATTATAGAAATGGGAAGATTGCATAGTACCTAGTATTTATTTATGGGGCCCTAGATTATTAAAAAATAACAATGATCACAAATTTTTGTGTCACTTCAATAACCATTAAAGTGCACTGAAGGACAGCTTCAAAGTCATACTCACGACCTGATATGTGCGATTTAAGAAATTAAATGTCACTTGCTGTAACGGTAAAGGACACATGAGGAAACCTGCATGCCCGAGAGTTCTTCATAATGTTCTCAAAGGTATGTGAAGTCTGCCAATCCGCGCTTGGCCAGCGTGGTGGACTAAAGCCTAATCCCTCCCATTCTGAGAGGAGACCCGTGCCCAACAATGGGACAAAGAAAGGGTTGTGATGATGAGTTTACAGTAGGCCACCCAGCCACTGCCGCTCTTGACAACTGTAAAAAACACTTAACAAGTACTCAAAACAACAATGACCATAAGTGTTTGTGACTAAGCTATGTTTATTAATTAAAGTTAAACTTCTGTAAAGGAAAAGTTTTGCAAAAGCTACTTAATTCATAAATAAGCTCATGCTGTCTTAAGTTTTAAACTTCCACATTGTAATTAATACTCATTTTACAGGTGCTATTTACATAGAAGACTAGCAAAGTAATTTCTGACGCCATTTTGTAAATTATTTAGATTACCGAGTTGAAATGGTTGAACTTCGAACAATTTGGAAGTTTCCATTAACCTCAAGGAAAAGTTTGGTGAAAGAACAAGTTCCCTGCTTTCAGTTAGAAGGCAGGTTTGTTTTTCAATTAAATGTATATTGCCGCTTACTTTTTAGGGCTCCGTACCCAAAAGGTATAAATAAAACGGGACCCTATAACCAAGGCTCCGCTGTCCGTCTGTCACCAGGCTGTATCTCATGAACCGTGATAGTTAGACAGTTGAAATGTTTACAGATGATGTATTTCTTCTGTTGCCGCTATTAGAAAGAAATATTAAAAAACAGAAAAAAAATATTTAAGGTTGGCTCCCATACAACAGACATGATTTTTTTGCCGTTTTTATAGATAGGTAATGGTACGGAACCCATCGGTCGCGGGTCTTGAGCGGTTTTAATTTTGTATATATATGAAAATCAATTAGTCAGTCAGTATAAGTTGTGTGTAAGGAATATAGGATATGGAGTGTTAAGAAGAAGAAAGAGTATTAGTTAGTTAGTTAGTTTAATACTTCTGTTAGTCCTATATTATTGGTTAACATTAGTTCAGTTCGTAGGTGGCTCCAGATTTATTACTACCCTCGAGAACGCTGCAACATCTACAAGTATAGCGGGAAACCATACATTTCAGCCTTCCTTTTATTGACTACGTATAGATAGAGATATTATTATGAATATAAGATAGCAAACGAGCATGTAGCAGCATCCACCTGTTGTCGCCCTTAGCAATTGCTAAATACATAGATACATTGAATAAGTCTCAAATAGATTAATATGAAAATGAGTTGGTCAGTTTATTAGTAGATATGAGGAGCAGTGACTATTAGTGATAGATAGTCCCGTTAGTCAGTTGGTGTTTTTAATAGTCCAGTTAGTAACTATTAGTAGGTATCAGTTTGAGTTGAGTTCCTCCGCCAACCCGCATTGGAATTTAAGTAATGTAAAGAAATGAAACTTGAAACCACACCTTACCAACGATTTTTTTTTGCCCCTCTCCCGTGTGTTATCTGCCTTTCCTTCACTCTCGTGCGAATCTTTGAAACTTTATTAATTCTCGTCCCCGCCTAAAGGTTTAATTTTATATTATCTTTTCAGGCTGTCCCAACCTGGACTGGCCGGACTGGGCCTGGCTGGAGAACCGGCTGGCGTCGCGACGGCCGCCCGTGGAGTACATAGACCTCACAGACTGTGGCTCCGTGAGCGACGCGGGGCTGTGCGCGCTTCTCCACACCTGCCCTTCGCTGCAGTATCTGTACCTGCGCCGATGTACTCTAGTCACAGGTAACCATGGAATGGAATGGAATCCGAAGGTCTTTGACAATGCGTAGCGATTTTTTTTACCACTGAAAATAACCGGGAGCGACGGCTTAACGTGCCTTTCGAAGCACAGTAGCGCCCATAAAATTTTGCCAATAGCAAATTTTGTAAATTATTACGCAAGCTGTAGACTCCTACCTGCTGCTTAAATCTCCTGGAAGATTTCTTATTCTCACCTGTTACGAAGTACCAGTCAGAATATTATTATATTCTTTCTAAAGAATTCAGGCAACACTGAGACCATACCTTTTTAAATCACGTCACCTATTTTTAAATTAGTACCTTGTCGAAATAAAACAAAAAAAATACAAAAATCTTTATTAACTTAAAGTAAAATACAATATTTAAAGTTGGATCCCTTCCCTCCATTTTAGCTTCCACTGGTTATGGAGGGATAGTAGCCCCTAGCGTTCCAAATATCAAAAGAAAACAACAACAAAAAAAACCACATAAGTAACATAACTTATTAGTAAACATTTTTTTCGTGCGGTGCGTTAAAATCGTGCGGTAGTACCTACTCCTCCTCAAAGTTTGGTAACTTTTCTTTTCTGTAAGCCACGAAATTATTTTGGCATCAGATCTTTGGCAAACGTTGGTTTGTAATGACTGATAGATATCACCATATCAGTGATGGTTCATAATCCCTATAAGATCAGTTTGTTTTGTTCGACGTTTAATATTACCGCGTCACACAAAAAGTGGTCATTATGCTCAGTAATGCACCATGATTTCGCTTGCTTCTGTTTTTCTCCTGTCATTTGCGACTTTTTGTTTATTTAGCTCTACTGCTCGTGTAGTTTGCGGACCAATAAATCTTGGGCCTTGTTGTAAAAACGTTTGGTAAAGACTGTTATTATAATTTGCATTATGTCGATTGAGGCTGAAGACTGTAATTTTACCATTAAATATCAATATAAACCCATCATTAACGTGCATTACCATCGCTTTATGTGATCATCTAATCGCACATACTTAATGTTGCGACAACTTTGTCGAATTAAGCGGCAGTATTTGCCTTTTCTTAGCATTTAACTGCGTCATTTCATAAAAGGGACGCTTTTTGTCGAATGAGACGTAAATGCCACGGCTTTAATAAAGGTTCGTTAACCCTTTTTGTAAGTAGTATATAATATCATTTTGTATATATTAATACGTTTCATGAAGTATTATGAAGATACGTTGTAGTTTTTCTTGTGTGTTAGTTTTTAGGTGGAATACAAATTTGTTAATTCTTTCCTCATCTCTTTTGTTACTCTTTTGTTACTTAATATATAAAATTTGTGATTGATGTGAACGCACTTTATTTCTTAGTTTCTGAACGCGAAAAGCGTATGCTCCAAACTCAGAAATCCTCCCTCTTTGATAAGGACCAATCCGTATTCGTTTTGCCGCGCATTTTGCAAAAGCAAGTTGCAGCGGACAGCCAATCAGCGCTCATGCCGTGATAAAGCGCAGCAAGGACTTTGCGGTGATTTTGAGAGTGAGACTGAGTCAGAACAGACCAGGCTCTCAAGTAAATAAAAGTATTTTTCAATTGTAATTTATTCTGTTATAAAATTAGAGTATTTTTATACAAATTGTATTTTATCATCATGACTACAGATGCGGGTGTGAGATGGATCCCCTCGTACTGCGCGCTCAAAGAGCTGAGCGTCTCCGACTGCACCGGGGTCACCGACTTCGGCCTGTATGAGCTGGCGAAGTTAGGCCCTGCGCTGCGGTACCTCTCCGTTGCCAAGTGTTCCCAGGTGGGTTTCATATGTCTGGAAAATAAACAAACTGGCAAATTAGGAACCTGTCCAATAGCCTTTCTCGACCTCAAGCTACAAAAATTACCTATCACTAAACAAAATTCTTAATTTTTCCGAGATAAAAATCAATTACAGTAAAAAAAATTGTCTCTAGACCGAATAACCCTAAAAAATAACATCGACCCATCATTCCATTGAGGAGGAGAAGAAGGACAAACCAACAAAAAAACTAGTAAAAACGGAATGATAATTATAGGTTTTTCTTAATTTCCACGGGAGCCGTGAAATTTTCCGGGATAAAAATAGTCTATGTCACTCTTTAGGCCCTACACTACATCTACGCAAACAACCATGTTGACCCACCATTCCCTTGGGGCGGAGAAGAAAGACAAACCAACAAACCAGCAAACACATTTTCCCATTTATATATTAGAAAGGATTAAAGGTCCCCAAAGTTGGGGATGTTACGATCAGAAGATCATGTGGTCAAAGGATAAAATGGGGTATAAGACAAACAATAAAAAAAGCATTCATCGCATGAAAAACAACTCTTTGTGTCGGCTCTGCTATCTTTACGCGAATATTCCTTCCTTTTATTCAACTTTTATAGAGGTCATCAAGATTAGTTCAATGCATGTTCTCGACACAAACAAATGACTCGTAGTCTTCTTTTGTTACGACGTACGAAGATGGATGGGGCGATGTGAATGAAATTCAATTTATGTACAGTCAATTGATTCAGTATCATTAACGTTTAGTCTGCAGTGCGTTAGCGACCTTGAGAAGCTAGTGGTCTCGGGTTCCAATCCTAATGTCAAACGTAACATAATGTCTTTTCACTGCAGAAATCAAAAAGATATCACAATCACAAAGTCTCATTCGGTTTTACAGATTTTATATGCCTTCGATTATTATTATTTAGAACTGTCAGGCATGCAGGTTCCCTCAGATGTTGCATTCACCGTTACAGCAGGTAACATAAAAATTCTTAAATCGCACATATCCTATCAATTCATTGGTACGTGCTGCTTGAATTTGAACCCGGACCGCTCGAGTGAGAGGCGAAGCACTGGGCTGTTACCGCTCACTAATTACTAACCAAGTAACTATCTTCCCAGGTGTCAGACTCGGGCATAAGAACATTGGCTCGACGCTGCTACAAGCTGCGGTATTTGAACGCGAGGGGGTGCGGCGCCCTCGGCGACGATGGAGTGGAAGCCATTGCGAAGGGCTGCTCCCGGCTGCGAGCCCTGGACTTGGGCGCCACGGATGTGTCTGAAGCTGGCTTGCAGGTACCACCACGATGTTCGCCCTGTCATACTGGGGGACAAAGGTCATAGTCCACTACAATGGTTAAGTGCGGATAGGCAGATAGAAGAATTGATTCACAATACTTAAACTATATGGCGCTGTGCCTTTTCTTAATCACGCTATCAACTGTACTGTGTAAAATACATTATATATCTCAATTAGTAAACTAGCTCTGTCTGTTGCCATGGGTTACAGACTAAAATTGTATGAATACGCTTGGCGTAACACTTGGCAGTACGTTTGGCGGTACGGGCGGGTTGATAGGCGGTACGGGAGGATGACGTCACACTATTTTTCATATGTGTAGACGTTCATCGATTTTTAAGATTAAGAGAAAGCAAACCAAATTGGTGATGGTCCTTCGAAATAAATAAGTTGGTCAATAATTTATTTTCGGCATAAAAGTTACTAAACCACTTTTCTTACCTATCATTTCAGATCCTAGCGCGTTGCTGTCCAAATCTAAAGAAATTGGCGTTACGGGGCTGCGAGCTGATTGGTGACGATGGCCTCGAAGCCGTGGCCTACTACTGTCGAGGCCTCACGCAGCTCAACATCCAGGACACGCCGGTGACACTTCGGGGGTACAGGGCTGTTAAGAAATATTGCAAACGATGCGTCATAGAACATACCAACCCTGGTTTCTGTTGAAGGGAGAGGGACCAGAACACAGGGCTGTGAAAAATTACTGCCAACGATGCGTCGAAAGCATACCAACCCTGAGGGCCAGCTGCTCTGAGGATAGGCGGTTCGCTAAGCTGATTGGCTTAATCAGATCAGACTCTAGAGGTATCCTCTCTTAAGAGGAGAAAGAACTAGAAACAGGACTCTCAAATAAGAGTCATAGAGTATAAATTGATTGAGTAAAGGATGACAGAGGAAGAGATCACAGAGCTGTGAGAAAGTACTGAAAGTGACGCGTCACAGAGCTGTTAGTTAATACTAACAACCCTTGCTAATAAATGTCAAATTGAGAGTTAATAGAATACAGTTATTTAAGAAAATACTTTAAGCTTGGCCTTGCGTATGGCTTCTGTAAAAGCGTTTGGGTCATCAATACTTTTGAACTTATCAACAGTGTTTTTGCACGGATAAACTCGTAGTATTTTTGTAATACTCTCACAAGAAGTGCTATCGTAAGCACAATTAAGATTGACGTACTCGTTAGTCAATACGATTGTAAGCATCAAAAGGCTTCGTTGTATACTTTGACTAGGTATATAAATGTAGAACGAAACATTTGAAACAAAAATTGTTCTTTCAACAAGGCTTGACGATTGCTTTCACCATTGAAAACCACCGGGACCGTGCCAACAACCAACCGCGCTCGTTGGTTAACTCTGTTGATCATATTGAATCGACGCGAGCCATTGGGCTATTGACCAAATGTCAAGGTTATTATTATGTACATGTTATGTATATTGTGTATGTAATATTATGTTGTTTGTTGCAATCTTCGATCAAGGAACAAAAAATATGCAATGGTTTCAGGATTTTTGTAATCCGTCTTGATGTAGCGAAATATTGGTCACAGCTAGTCATATTTAGCTCCTGTTCCCTTATTTTAGAATTCGTTCAAAGTAAACATTTTAGTGTTGATAAAATATTCAATGTTTTTTATAACTAGACCGAATAAATACTACTTGGGTAAGTTCCTGCGTAAGGCTTTTACTTCACATTAAATTCATCTTGCCATGGGTTCTCGCATAATTGTAATAAATTGTATAAATGCATAATTGTAACAAATAGATTTATAAAAAATATACTTCAAATAGAATTGATTTTCTGCCTACTTACCTAATTATGGTCATACTAGGATATAGTGCTTAATGTAACCGATTTTTAAGTTATACAAAATATAATTATTTCAAAATCATTTTTAGTTGATTACTTAAAATATTTTATTTTTGTGTCAATGCTAACACAATCAATACTATCTTTTGTGAAGTAAGCTAACCAGGCATGTAAGTTAACCTACATGAAATGAAATCATGTGCCCTGCACTATCTTGAATTTATATTAAGTTTGTCTGTATAAAATTACATTAAGTTTGTAAAAAATGCTTTAATACTACTTACCTAATATTCACATGTTTAAAATTACTTAAAATTATTGTGCCAATTATAAGAAGATGAGTGGTTATTTTCAAATGATTTCAAATTTTAAATGACGAATTATTGTATTGTAATTTTTTTTGTTATATTGTTAATTTTGTAAATATTTTTGCTTATACATAGATTTTAGTGACATAGCAAGTCAATATAAATGTTAGGTCAAAATTATATAACTAGCAGTCGGCCAATAAGAAGAAACGTACATACTCAATTTTTTTTTGTTACACAACTTGAGAATGGAATGTAAAAATTATTGTTTTTAATTAATAAGTCTTATATGAAACCATTGAAAATAGTCTATTTACTAAGGTAAATTAAAACCAAGTATGTATCCTCTTATTTCACTAAGGAAAAGTGTATTATCCGAATTTTTTATCTACGATAACTCTTTGTTCTTCATGACGTCTATAATCAGAAATTCCATAAAATTATGTGCCATAGTGTAAAAAATCAATCAAAATTTTATGTTTAATATATTACTAAAGTTATAAAATAGTTTAAGTACTTGTACAATTGTATTTACCTACTGTAGAATTATTCCTTTATAAAGATGTGTAAGTAGCAATACGAATCGCCTAAGGCTGTTCAGAAGATTGTTTGATGTGATATCTACTTCAATATACTACTATCTATATCAATATTATCTGATATCATCAAATAAAATGTCATTGTTGTTTCAGTTTTTAATAAAATAATAATTTATATGGATTTTTGTTTTACTAGGCCCTTGTCATACTTAACAGTATAAAGGATATAAGGAGTATAAGGATCTTGTAATTATTAACTAATAATAGAACATAGAAGTATAGGTACAGTACGAACGTGCCATACAGATAAAAAAGATTAGATTTAGTTTAGATATTGTTCAGTGCTAGGTAGCAATTCCTGTAGCTGAAATAAAAATACTTGAAAACTACATGGGACGAAGAATATTCCATTACAGTTCGCTGTGACCCATAGACGTCCCACTGCTGGGCACGGGTCTCCCCCACAGACACTTCTTACTTTCCTTTACAGTTAAAACATTATATTTTTATATACATCCAACTATCCATCCATCCTCCTTTCAGAGTCCCACTGCGACTTAGGCTTCCCTCAACCGACGCCACTGCACTCATTTTTTATATTGACAAGATACAATAAAATAAAACGCACAAAAAATGAATGATTTCCCATGTAGAATAAATTCAATAACAATTGTAAATGTTACGTCACGTTATGAAAAACATGTGGATAAATTTTAATCTTCGTTACGCCGTCGTCGTCCACTTTCAGATAACCCATAAAACTTTCCTAATCCACAATATCGTTTGAACGAAAGGGATTTTCCTGATCCGTAGATATCCGTCAGAGGGTAGGCGATGGCTTGGTTTTTAGTTTACGTTTGTACCGTTACGTTTTTACCAGCGTGAATTAAACGCGCGATTTAAACGCGAGTCTTGATATACCGTACACCTTTCACGATTACTATTTTTAAATATCTCTACTACATTACACAACAAAAAAAACCGCCAAAGAACCAATTAAAATATCCAACATAACATCATGTAAGATATATAATTAATAATCAGTCAAGTGCGAGTCGGACTCGCACACTTGTGGTTCCGAACCACCGAACGATATTAACTCTAATTATTTGGTCTAAAACGAGATAACACGTGAGTATAATTAAAACCACTAGTTAGTTAACTAAATCACAGCTGAAAACTATATTACGGAAACATTATCTGTCACTGTGTCCATAGTTGTTACAAATATTTATA
>DWTT01000365.1:0-16417 GCA_018250895.1 Carterocephalus mandan | reverse complement strand
AGAAGACAGCGGGAAACCGTTGGATTCAGAGGGCGCAGGATCGGGAGGAGTGGCGACGATTGAGGGAGGCCTATGTCAAGCAGAGGACCCAAAAAGGCTGATGGATAGATGGATTGATAATATTACAAATTATAAATATGCAGTCAGTTGGTAGAGAAAACCAATATTATGGATTATATCTGAATAGGCATTTAGTGAGGATATTGTCCAATCAGTAATTTAGCAAGAGTCACATTCTGCGTCATTCACAAATATTGGCATGTTATGGTCAAGTTTCAACTGTCAAGGCAACCAGGAAATGACAGCTTTGCCTATTACCTACCTACCTTCTCATTAAGTCACTACCTCAAGTTCACCTGCATTAATTAAATGGCAGTTGGTTGCAAGTTGCATGACCGCTGCAAGCTGCGAAACCGCTTTCAACGATTTCACGTGACTTCAGCATAGAACATTAAAGTTTATATCTTCGGAATTTTTCATTAACTGAAATATTTCACTGAACATGAAAATATTTTAGAGCGTATTTTCCACATGGCTGGATTTACCGGTGTGTTACGTTCTTATCTCCGTGTTCTGGTTCTAAAGTTTATGTGGCTGGATGTAAATATGGGTGCATATTATATTTTAAATATTATTTTAGAGGTGCAGTGAAGTGGTTCCTTATTCAAACACCACGGGCTCATGCGAACCGCTGCTTTCATACTATACCTACTCAATGTACTTAATAATAAGAACAGCATCGTTTAAAAATAGTAATAACACGCTTTTATAGATAACCGAACTAAAATAAAGATTTTTTAAATGTATATTCATTTTCAAGTGGGTAAGAACCACGATCAAAGATTTTGTTACATACGTACATATTATTATATACCAAGCTAATAAAAGCGTGTTAAAAAGGGAACTATTTTTAGATATTGCGCAACAGTTGAAAGATAACAATCAGATTGCTTTATGTAACTTTACTTTAATGCCGTTTTATGCTAAAAATATTAAAAAATCTTTATTAGTACTTACTAAGTATCAGAAAAAGTTGCTTTTATTTGACACATGACATCATGGTTATTTACGGAAAAGACTGATAAACCATTTAATAAATACTTAACTGTCATGACATTTTGCCACTAGCGGTCACCTATACACAAACTGAACGCGCTCGACTTGCTTAACTCTGCCGATCACATACGATTGTCTCAGATTCAGCACAACAGCATACTTACTACAGCGAAAGTCGGAGAGTACCTGCTTATTGAAATGCTCAATTGATCACTGACACCTTTCGTAAACTTGTTCTGATGATAAAGTAAGAAATAACGTAGAAATCGGTACAACCTATCGAATCCGGGGATCGGAATGGATTAGTAATCTGTAACGGTGAATTACCTCTGAAAGGGACACAGAGAGAAGTGTAAAAATACGTCCGATTACGGATACGATACGGATTTTCTTATGTTAAGGAAATAAATAACATTCAACAAGGGATTCATATAAAATTAATACGCTCATAGTTGATGACTCGCCTGGATTGTACAGCACGGTCTATATGTAGATGCACTAGGCAAAATTTTAGTCGGTCCAGCAGTTTTCAATTTTAAAACAATAGTTTGTGGAAATTTGACATTCACTCACCTATCCACAAATCCGCATTGGATCAGAGTGGTGATGATCACTACAGGTATATATACCTCTCACAGCTGTGCCTGTAGATAGTATTGCCCGACAGTGAGATACCTATGTGTTGTAGCAAATGCTGCCCCGTCGGTGACGTCTGTCTGATACAATTTTCAAATAGGTTCATAATGAATGTACTCGTAGGTCTAACTAATTGTATCCAACTTACTTAATCCAACTATTCGTGCTATATACTACCTGTATTAGGCAGTACAATATAGTTGGATACAACTGTATTGTTTACCGATTATTGATAAAGCTTTAAATAATTTTAATGAAATCACGCCTGTATTTCCCCAAAGGGGTAGGCAGTAGTATATTCATCCTTCATCAGTTATGTTTAAGTCCTATGTAATAAGTGATGGGCCTATTGCTATATACCGGGCACAAATCGGCGTAACATGACTTAACTGAAAGATAGTATTTATTTTATAAAAAAACTAGTGGACCGCAGTTTCGCTCGCGTGGAATTAGACATAACAATAGTTTCGTTTATACCTATAAATGCAGCCTATGTTACTCAGTGAAGATGCAGCTTTTTAATGATGAAAGAATTTTTGAAATCGTTCCTTGTTCGTTCGTTTTTGTGTGAAAACATTACAATCAAAACTTTCCTCTTTATAATATTTGTATAGATACTTCAAAATTTAAAAGTACAAAATAGTAATAATAAATGTTTTTAAAATAAGTATACAATAAGTGGATACTCCGTGGGATAGAAAAGCTAAGTAGTATGCATACTACGACCTAGAAGAAAATTAAGTTTTTTATTTTTTTAATGAAACATCGTATCTATGTTGAATTAATGTTAAAGTCATATCATACGATAGATGATAAGGTTTATATAAAATAACATTCTGCAAACGGGCTATTGATAGAAAGTTTTATGCACTTTTATCTATTTACATCCATCCAATCCAATATGGCATAAGTGCTTTGTAGATCTACTCTTGACCTGAAAACCTTGTTCATGCGTAGGCCGGAATAAGCCCAATATAATATCTGGAGCATTCTTGACTTTAAGCAGTGCGGTAAATATACGTGAGTTTTACTAACAATGGTTTATTTTACTTATTCATTTAGAAGCTTCGATTATTGATCGAAGTTTAGAAGTATAAAATGTTTAGAAAAAAAGAAAGAATAAAAAAAAAACGTTATTCACATAATACAAAATAGATACAAGCTTTACAGCTACATCCAAACAAAATAAAAACAAACATTTACCTGTTAATTAGATAGTTTTTCATAGAATAAACATATAAATATAGAATTAATTTATGTATACTATTTATTAAAACATATAATATGTATAGACATATATAAAAACGGTATAGACATACGACACAAAAAGTGCCTAAAAATTAAGCTAGTCATCAATGTATACCTATCAAAATTGAAGACCAATCCCAATATAAAAAATGTCTGCCTTGGCTGTGAGTCAAACTGAAGTTCATACTTCCTTAGGCCATTGCTAAAACGCCAGAAGCCGACTTATTTTTAAAAAGGTCGAACTCAACGACCAAAGTCATAAATTTGGCGTTCTTCTCCTGAGATCACTGTTCCTGTTTACACAGCATTGTGTTTGCATCCAAGAAGCCAAACTTTCAAAGATATTGTTTGGTTACGAAAATTAAATTATGTTGGGAATAAATATAAAATGCTTGTAAATAAATATCTTGTTTTTCATAGCTGAAATATCTACTTGTTTTATTAATGTTTTATGAGTAACATGATCAGTATTTTTTACTTGTATCTAACACTAATAGTTAAGATGTATTTAATATAATTATAATTATTTATTTGTACAAATACATTGTAAACATTACAAGAAGTTACGTTAACCTTTTTAATTTAAATCTAAAGTAGAAACAGACCTGCTGCCCCTGCTGGCAGTTCTGGCCAACACAAAACAACGTTTTTTTTAAATTAGCCAGTTACTTACTAGAAAAGGCATTTGTTTTGTATTATGTAGAAGAAGTGATAAACCTGTAGCTTTAATTTAAAACTTAAATCAGCGCACAGACACTCTAGTGAAAATAAGAATCTTAAACAAATGTATAAGTAAATTTTTGGTAAGCATAGTTTTATGATTTTAGTTTGGCCCTTTGTATAATGCCCGATTAGCTTCTACTATGAATATAGACACTGACGAATAATTCAGTAATATTAAATACCTATTTGGTTAAAAAACATAATATAATCAAAACTAAATAGCTAACACAATAGTAATTTGATGTAAGAATGCAGTTTATCCTTCAATGCTTACTTTCAAATAAGGTTCCTTACACTGTTCTGTACCATAGAACAATTTATATGACCTAATAACTAAAACTAGTAAATAATACGGTTATTCCATACTAAAATAATATCCAAGCAATACAGAATCGGGTGTACTCCTTGGTACGTTAATGTATTACATTATACTCGTACTATGGATGAACGCAGATTATTCACAGGTATAGGAATAGCATACTTAGATAACTAATGCGCGCCCTGGCGCCAATTTCATGAACCTCGTATTAAGTACACATCGTGAGATAGTACATAAAATGCATTAGTTATGAAAGACATGTACAATCTGATTGATTTAACGTTTATAATGTTGCAACAAGCTTGCTTCTGTAAGGCCACGTGCTAGTACCTACTGCGTTTGAATTGCGACATAAAAAATCATACAATTCGGGCAAAGGTTAAAAGTCTTGAAAGAAAGGGACCAAAAGTGAATAATAATAGGTAAGTATGAGACAATATTTTCTTCATTTATTTATTCATAATTTTTTCCCACACTATGTTAACCCGGAAAGGTCGTATCATTAAGAATTAAGCTACAACCCATAGATTTCCCACTGCTGACTACGGTTCATCTCCACAGACAAAGCTGCGGGAGGACCAGAGCATACGAGTACTCCACCACGCTACTCACGGTGGAGGGGTTAGTGGCCAACCCAGGTCTTTGACAACATAATTTATTACAGGAATTTTATATAAAACTTATTTTACTACTTATTACTGAGTTGAAACCGAAAGATAACTCGAAAAAACAATAGAACCACTATCGAATACTGACTGACATGAAGTCCACCATTTGGCTCAATGGTTCACGATAAATAAATAAGTAACGGACGAGCACATTTAAAATAATTTTCAGAGCTTGGACAGCAGTCCTATTGAAATAAGGCACTGTTTATGTTATCATAAGAGCTTGAAGTCAGAACAAAGAAAAGATGCTCCTAATCTATGAAGCTTGTATCAATAATTCAGATAAAACTATTATATGTTAATCTTTGAATATAAATTGGGTTATTTTTTATCTACATACTTTCTTCCTACATTTCAGATTGATTCGAATAACATACTTTCGAGTACGGAACAGTAACTGAAATAATGTAATTACTAATAATTTGTGACAGAGATATCTAATAAATAATTTTCTACATCACAGTTCTTTACACTCAACAAGTCTCATGCAGGGACTGGGATGGTTGGTCCAGTTAGCAGTTAGCAGGACACTAAAGCTAGGGACTGTTAGTGACAGTAATTCCTGTTAGTTGATGTTAGTACCTACTAGTCAATTTAGTAAACGTAATTTAGTTTCGTTCCAAGTCTGACACTGATACGTCACCCTTGAAGACTGAGACGGTCGCCTCGTGAAACAGGACATGTTTTTCCATAGGGAACAAAGTTGCTATAGTCGTAAAACAATCAGTACAAAATAGAAATGGAACTTAGTACTTTATTACTTGGTAGCTGGCAGTGGTACTGTACCGGGAAAAGTCTAAAAATAAATGCTATCATATAAAACCAATTAAGCTCTGATATATATAATTTCCTGGATAATATCGTTAAAAATTATAACATTTTTAAAGAATTAAAAAAAACAGATAACACAGGTTTCGTAAAATGAGCTAGTAGCTATCTATTAATATCGTCTTTTGAACATCGAAAACACCTTATGAATATTGAAAGTTATCGACCGAATGAAACCGTCGACGCGATCTAGACTAGTAATTTTCCAAACTCAAGTCACGCTTCGCAAAGCACGCATCTGTTTCTGAATACTATAGACAATTATGACTGAACACTCTGAAAGCAATAATTATGATCATGGTATATGACTATGTATTTTGAGTCACTTCTATTTGTAGCTATATATTAAAGTCAGTGTTTGTCAGTTTGAGGTAAATTTTTCAATTGAACAATCAACGCAAGGATCAAGACAAAAAAAAAACTCGCAGACAGACTTACAAACAAACACGACAAATTAATAAAAACATTATAATATTTGTATTCACAATTAATTTATATTAACCGTTTCATATATCAAATCATAACCTGGTTGTAGGGCTAATGATTGAACTAACATTATTTTGTTAATGATCCTAGCGGCGTTGCGGTAGGTAAATGTCAATTTAATACCTGTCAATTTCACGTTAAACCGTATACAAAGAATCACAAAGCTAGAATTTGATCATTCAGCTCTCTGAAGGATCAGAATCTCAATGCGATGAATAATTTATTACAATATTGCTAGAGACGGGCGAATATAATCATATTGATCGGGATATGCTCATAAATAATCACGTTTTGATATTTGATTTCGCAAAATGAAACCAGCCGTCTTGGAAAAACGTTAATTATTCTCCGAATATTCCTATGAATGCAAACAAATTGGGAAAATCAATACTTATGATTGTTTTTTACATTCACGTACCTAAATTTCATAAAATGTCATACATTTTTAATTGCGTAATATTACATTTATTTATCAACTGTTGTTAAGTTGCTAGACCTAAAATACTACCAAAATAGATGTCGGAAGGACTTTCTATAAAACTTAGCGACGAGGAAAAACTTCCGACGCGTTGGTTGCCCACAACCAACTGCAGCAAACCATACAACAGGCGCATGATGTAGGCAACCTCAACAGTGAGGACAGATCGATAATTTCCGTTGCACACTAAAAGGTAATAAAAAACTAGTACAAAATTTTATTTTGGTACTGAATAAACGAGGTTTCATGAATACCAATCAGTGTAATGCAGTGGTAATACTATATTTCGACCATTCAAATCCGTAAAGTAAATTTTCAATTAAATGAAATACTGGTATAATCCGATACAATTGAAAATTGTGCATGACGACACTCGCTATACTGTGCTGGAACTCAGTTTGTAACTGGATGGGACTATTATTAAATCCGATACGATAATTATTTCATTTCATGAGGTATCTATTTGGATCAACAGTTGGGTGCTTTATATTTTATTGTTTTCCATTCTGATTTTTAATAACATTGTCTACGGTTGTTATTTCAGTAATTGTCGGTCTAGCTCTTGCTACCATCCATGGCTTTAATTCTAATATTACTTTTTTAGTGAACTTATGTTGGCCGTAGTGGAAATAGAGACTATAAATCATTTTAGTTTTCAAACTGCGTGATGAATAAAAAATATTTTGTAATATATGTTTTCCTAGGCTTTCGTTTGACAGATTATTTCCTTTATAAAAATATCTTCAACACGTCTAGTGTTCAGATCTGTTTAATGCTACACTAGTACCTATCAAATAGAAATATCTAAGACATCGTACCAATAGGAACTGTTCCAGCAAACTGCATTGTTTCATTCTATAAATAAATAACGCTCTCGAGAGGAATCGGAACACCGTCTGCATAACTAGCCTGTACGCGCCATTGCCTATTATCCAAGACTCCTTAATCTGTACTTTTGGTATTGAATCTGCCGTACAATTTATTGAGCTTAATAACAATACATATAGCATGCTATGGACATCGCAACAGAGGAACAATGTCAAGCGCGAATGGAAGTTGCATTGAGTGATTTCTGAACAAACAGGAGGAATAATGTGCTTAGAAAGGCACATGGAAAGTCATGATCGATATTAATTGTTGGTTATCGGTGTTGTTTAACTCAAAGTAGTAAAAAGGTACTACACACTTCTGCATGTTCACATGCTACTTTGGTGAACTATTTAGCATTGGTCTCCAGAATAAGAGGAAAAGGCCATAATCCAACACACTTCGGGGCATTCGACCATAATGGCAGATGCAGCACGATTTATGGATGCTTATAAAGCTACTCTTTCGATTGCTTTTGTTAAATGATAGTGCTGTTTGGTTCTATTGCAGCGTGTAAACTTGATGAAGGCTTGGGCATGTGCCACATAAGCTTTTAGGAACATTTTGTTATAAATGCTACACACTCATACTCCCGCGCCTATGGCTCTGTTGGTGGTAGCGGACACACAGAAAACAAAACAATTGAAAATCCATCTACAAATATTTATCTGCGAAATAAATATCTGCCCGGCGGGGATTCGAAGCCGGGACCCGGGGTTCGGCAGGCTGGTCACTCACCATCGCACCATGGAGTCGTCAGGTCACGATGTTAACCTTAGTGAGTACTAGAACACCTGAGGTTAGTATTAGAGATCGGTGCTTGTACACAAAGTAGGTGTTCAAACATCAATTTCTATTGCGGTCTATTACTAATCCTCAGTCGTGGGTCAAAGTCAAACCGAATCCGGATAAGCGTATCCTTTGTCCAACTCGACCCCGCCTTTACTTTAATAAGTTATTTCTGCTTTCAAACAGCACATTAATATTTGCAAATTAATATTGATGACTGTTGGGCCGAATCGGGATTGTTTAGAGTGAGACCTATTTATCAGCTAATGTCATTTATGTTTGCTGTTAACGAAACAATTGATTTCAACGCGGAATGGCGGCGGCGACGGTTATAGAATAAATTATACGTTGCCGAGGCGTTTTATTTACTGACGTAAATAATTTAAACGTGGCTTTGATCGTTATTTTGGATTAAAAAATGTAGATAATTCATTCGCTGAAAGATACGACTGTGGTTTTCTTCCTTTGAACAATTTCAACGTATCATAAAAGAAAGAAGTTGCTGTCGACAACTTTTTTTGGTCAACGTCAAGAATTAAATATTATTTATTTATTAGGCTGATTTAGGATCTTTATACTCGAATGTTATTTATTGCCTTCATCTGGCACCGCCTTTATTAATGATTTTCCTTTCAAGCTAACTCATCTTATTATTTGTCGTTATTATTTTGTTAAAAGCCTTTATCTTATTCCATGTTATCTTGAATTTCACCTATTACCTACCCTCTTCCCATAATATTTTACAGAATAGTGGGTAACTCATTTTTGACAGAATTCATTGGTCCATCCATGATCCATGCTAAATCATAGAACTTGAAGCTTGTATCTTAGCATGGTATTTGTATGTTTCATACTCGTAGTGATCGGAAAACTCTGGTAATTATATTCATGTTACTCTTGATTGTTCTCACGATTGTAACATAATCCATTGGTCGTATTCCATTGATTGTATTGACTGTAATGAGGTTTCTAAAGTGATATACTGCGTCACATTTATAACATTCTTCTAATAGGCGGATAACTGGACTATTACTAACACCAATTAACAGGACTAACTATCACTAACAGTCCCCAGTCCTCATACCTACTAACGAATTAACCAACTAATGTTCTAATTAACTCACTCAAAAAAAAAAATATTATGGTATATATAAGATATTTTTTTGATTCATAAAAAACATTTTATTTATATTAAGTACGAATAAAATCTTTCATTGATTGCGTACGAAATGGAAGTACTCGTACCTACCTACCTACTATATTAAATAGCGCTTTCCTGAAATTTTTAACATTTCAAAATGGAATTATAAAACATTCAAAGTACAATTTTAAAATGAAATAAAGTAAACGAGCCGTTAATATTAAAGCAGTAGTTACGTTAACTCCGAAAGCAACAAGTTAAGCTCGGCCCGACCCACCTCATCCGCTAGCTTTGCAAGCTCCGTAATTATAACATTATTAATGTTAAAATAAAAACCTTTAAATTTATTTCAATGGTCGCTTGAAATACTGAAATTCATGGAATTCTTAGCGAGCAGCACTAAATTGTCTGCCTACATAATTAATTATAAACAGTCAGAATCGCTGCATCCTGACATAAAGGCATGCCTAACACTGGATTGTTCGCGTTTATTTGTTTAAAGAGCGTGTTCTAAATTAATGGGGGTTCCTCATTAGCCAGCGGTTGCGCAGTACGGAAATAAAAGTCCACAAAATATGAAATGGAATCTCAGAACTTCAATTGGAGTACGCTAATTGTACGTACCTGAAACATTTGGGGTATCAACAACACTACTCGAGTCACATTTGGCTGAAAAACGGTGTAACACAGAACAGAAGTGCGAGTAACTGATACACTGATGTTTGGGTTTACAGTTTTAGCGTAAGTTCGTGTTTCGTAGGACAGAACGCACGCGTCCTTCGCGTACCGAGGCGGCGTTAGCACTGCCGCCTTGCCAGCCACCCGCCTACGTCCGTCCCGCATACCTGTTACAGGTATTCACTCCCGATACATCCAGAACTAAGTAGCTAATATTGATGGGCAACACCGAATAGATTTTACCGCTTTTCGATCGCTCCACGTCAGCTTGAAGACGCGATTTCAATCGTTGGCAGCTTTCGGGCGTTTTTTCTCCTTGGGCGGGCGGGGAAAAGCTTCAAACCAAGCTTTTATGTAGAACAGTATGCATTATTTACTGATATATTTAATGGTTACTTTTTGGCGGATCGTATAATGAGTAACATTTAACATCGGTTTATGGAACCTTTTTTAAATTTCAATAAGATCCGGCGGACTCCTCACTTCTGTTACAAGAATATTAGGGGCATCGTCCACCACGCTGACTGATAGTGTTTTGATTCTACCGTTCCGTTTAAACGGTATATGGGATTCAATGGTTACTAAAGCTAAAGTATAGAATAAATATATGCATGAATAAATATCTTAACGAATTGACAGCCGTACGTTTAAGCTATCGTCGTCAACCGGACCAGGTGAAAATCAGTGCAGTCAGCAACAGTTTACCCTGAATCCGTTTTCGATTAATTTTCAGCGCATTTTTGTGTACGTTTAAAATGTAGCTGTTTTATGGATATAAGATAGCAAATCAGCTAGCAACACCACCCATCCTAAACCGCCCATGACAACTGTGATGTACTTTGAACAAGACTCAAATAGGGACAGAGATAGACCAGTTGGCTGAGAGAGTTAATTAGAAAATTAGTTGGTCAGTTTGTTAGTGGGTATGAGGTCTGGGGACTGTTCGTGATAGTTAGTCTTGTTAGTTTGTGTTAGTAATAGTCTAGTTAGTAGTTGTTAGTAAGTATCTCGTTCCAAGTCAGTCACAGACGTGTTGCTACACGTAAGGATGGTGCAATCAATTGAACGAAAACTTGTGAAGTTTTATTTTTTTCATTCTTTCCATATTTCTTTGAAGCCACAACAGACCAATAGGCCTCCTCAGAGGAGGCCATACCTACCAGCGTGATTGTTCTGCTGTTCATTATACTGTAAAAGAAAGAGTCTTAAACACAGCCATTGTTAAGTCAGATCTAACAATAGGTTAGCTAAACAGTAGTAGACAGAAATAAAACCGGATGTAAAAACTGCAGTAATGAATAGAACTACGCGTAAAATGACGACAATGTACGAACATTGCCTGTAAATTTTTCACTATTTATTACCATGGGATTGGCAGATTACTGGAACGATCCGAACACTGAGAGATGAGGTAAGGGATGTGACGTTAGTGGCCAAAGTGATACTGATAAGCCTTAACATTGAATTTAAACACACAGTAAATTATTATGGTTATCAGATAGTAAATGAACATGCCTCACCACTCATCTGTTGCCATGACAACTATGACAAGCTTTGATCGACACTCAAATAGAGACTAGGATGGTTACTCCAGTTACGCGATACCGAGTGTTAATAAGAATAATTATTAAAAATTTATTTTAAAAAAACGAGATTAATTTTATGTTATATACTCGTAATATTATTTCCGTAATGTTTGACTTTTGAAAGAGTTAAATAAATAAATAAATTTAATACTATTCGTATTAAATTAATAAATTTATTTAACTCGTTAACTTTTAATACTATTCGTATTAAATTTATTTATTTATTTAACTCTTTGAAATGTTGACGAATGTTCGTCAGTACATTATAAAAGCTGGGGCAGAGACTGCTGGTGTGAAAATCTATTTTACAATTTAAAAACAGTCATAATCAACGAACAAAGTTTAATTGTAAAATCAATTGCTTAGCCTTGTCGAAGACCTTCGGGTGGCTTTAGAACATTCAAAGCTGGGTTGCCCACTAACCCCTGCACCAATTAAATTAAGAGCAGAATGGTGTAGTTCCTATGGTCTAGACCTCTCGTTGCGACGACTTATGCCCAACAGTGGGACGTCTAAGAGTTGTAGCCAAAGACATTAAACTTACTATACGGGTTGTAATGGTTGTAGCTATCTTTTTACCAGACTGCGCGATGCAAATAAGTCGATTGTGTTAATCAGTGTATGTATGTACGAGTATGTTTCTCTATGGCATTGTAGAGACCGAACCCGTAAGGCGGTATTGATGATTCTTACGTCAAATGATTCGTCTTAACCATGCGAATGTTACTAATGACATGACAGTTACCAAGAGTCACCACAGCTAAAACCAGATGCCATAATAAAAGCTTTTATTTAACTTCACTCGTATGTATTTAGGTATGTATGTATGTCCTGCAATCTTGCAATCAATATTTCACCCACTTCTACTGAAGGTATCAAGCTGAAATTTGGCACACATATTTGGTTCGGATGACAATACACGAAAATAAAAAAAAGTTAAAAAAACCTTTTTTTTAGTAATTATTGTCAAAATGAAAATAAGAAAAATCGACGAACTTTTTGAAGTGAGGTTGAATAGGCATTTATAAATCATTTTAAGTTTCCTCGTATCATTTTCTTTTTAAATAACTGTTTAGGATATATAGCAATTTATAAGTTTTGGAGGCAGTTTTTTTTTAATAATAACTTATTACTACTTATAATAGTAAACTAATAAGAGTAAATTCACAGACACTACATTCGCCAATCTAAACGTATCGAACTTACTTCAAACATATAAGTTCGGTTTAATTGAACAATGTAGTTAAGCTTCCACTAATGTTATTCGAAGTAGATATCTCATGAACTCTAACGATTAGCGCCTCTTCGTCTCAAATTCACCTATAATGAAGAATCATTAGTTACATGACAAGTAACTTATAGTTGTGTGTTAGATAATGTTTCGAAAGAGGTTGCTCTTAGTAAATATACTGAATAAGCTACATCTATGAAAGTCATAAAACCAAATATTTCTTGGAATTAACCTATCCAACAAAGATTTTTGCTTACTTAAAATTTTATATTTTTAACAAATTTCTAAATTTAACCAAGAACATAAACAATTTTTTAACTTGAAATTCTCAGTAGCATATGCAGTCTGGATTTGTGCCCTGTGTAACCCTGGCTCACCATCTATTACATGCGACCTAAATACCCCAATGTCTCGCATCCATAGATCCGGAATAAAAAGAGCTTACGTAAGGCCTTCCAGGCCTTATACTACATCTGTGTAAAAAAATCAAATGGATCCATCATTCCGCTGAGGAGGAGAAGAAGGACAATCCAAAACCATTACTCGTAGGAAGGATATCTATTGATGCAACAGCATCAATAGATATGACCAACAGGTCATCAGTTTATTTTGTTAGATAACAATCTATCTACTTGAAATCAATATTACGCTTAATGTTGCAATTATTAATGAATAATGCAATTAAAATTCTTTTTATTTTTTGACAGTCAACATTTAATTCTCTCAGGTATGCAGTTTTCCTCGCGATGTTTTCCTTCACCGTTCCAGCAGGTGCTATTTAATTTATTGACTCGCACATAACTTCAAGTCAGTGGTACGCGCCTCTTGGATTAGAACCCAGGAAAGTTTGATAGCACTGGATTGTCACCGCTTCGAATAATTTAAAACGAACGATTAAAATAAAATTTAAAAAATCCGGTTAGAAAGCAATAAGTACCTAAAAGCTTGTTATAAATCAATTTGAACCTATTCGTACATTGAAATGCCTGCGACGAGGCAATTGAAATATACTCTTAATAATCCCGCAACCATTCGTATTCCGATGAAAACACCACGAGCCACGTATTTCACGCGTAGAAAAATTACGAACAATTGATCGTACATTGATTTTCACTCGTAGGAGCTACTCAATTTGTAACTAAATGGTATTCTGAATGTGAAATATGAATTACTTAGTTAGATACTCACAGAATGATCAAACATACTCACAATAACTTTCAGCCTATCAAAATATCAGTATTTTGATAGGCTGAAAGTTGCTAAATTATGTGGAAATAATGATATGTGCTTGTGTTTATAGTATGTGAATAATGTTTTTCTTTCTTTCTTCCTTTCATTCTTTAAAGTATCCGGGCCACATTGGCCACAGTCTGTTGTTATTGACATGGGTGGTAGCGGATGGATACACTCGCATCGGGGTGGCATGCTCGCTTGCGATATTATACATACGGTACCTACTTGTGTAATTTTTCAGAATTATTGTGTTTACGCATTTTCTCTTTTCCTATTTGGTGGTTTTCAATCTTTCTCGCTGCAGGATATCTTTCTGTCCACATCATTTATCACCAGAATTCATTGCTTGTTTTGTTTTTGCTCCTCTAACTAAACGATAAAATGATATATTATTATTTAGGACTAAAACGACCTTTTTTATCTTCATCTCCTTAGGTCTACGTCGATCTTCCTTCATCCTAGCGAAAAAAACTAGTTATTACTATTTTAGTAACAATAATCATATAGGTAGGTATATTCCGTTGCATTTTTTTTATTACAACATCTATTACAAACAGTCATACGGGCTACATAAGTGGCCTATGACGTGCAACACTAGGGGCGTCACATATGCGTTGCATTAAATTTAAAAGAGCAGCGTAAGCGCAGAGGTTATCATATGATTTTATTACTTCACAAGTTTCGGGTATCGCTTGGAAGGGTGACCGTTTGAGGCAGAACTTCTTGAGCGCATCCGTGTTTCCGAAGGTAGGTAAAAACAACGTCAACTTAACGGATGTTACCATAAGTTAACAGTCGTATAGAATTCAACTTAAAATCTTCTGACAATCGCTTTGACTTCTAACCACTGTCCTGGAGCAGCGTGGTAGAGTAGAAACAAGCCTTTTCAGTTTCAAAAGGAGACCCGTACCCTGCAGTAATGGTCGCTAACGGTCGCTAATGGTTTGTAGCTTCTATTATAAGCAAAATACTTGACAGAATTGCAACAATAAAAAAACACACTTTTTATAGCTACGTTGAAGAAATTTTTACTAATATGAAAATTTTACTTCATGTCAGGAAATTAATTGTTTACATCTCAGCTCGACTGTACATTATATATGTTTAAAAGCATCGCGTAGTTTATTCTAATGGGAGATATAAGAGTTCGCATTTTTCCTTATTGTAATCTGATATTTCGAGATCATTTTATATGAGAACATTTTAAGCTGCGCGGTGACAAAAAATATTTTTCATTCAACAAGTTATCTGCGAGAAAAATTACCGCGAAGTTGGATGCATTAATATCTTTTAGAAACGATTCTGAATATTTTTTCTTTCTACCACATGAAATATCTATCAAAGTAACTTAATTTAATCTGACAACATGTTAAAGAATTAAAGATTATGTTGTAATTTTAGCTATTATCTGATTCATTCATCTCGTGAGCGATACGTTTGTATCAGGTTATGTGCCAAAGTAATACAGTTTAAATTTAAGGGTTAAGCCCATAGTTTTTAATTCTTTAAATCTCTTCGAGAGGAGACTCTTGAGCAGGTGAGCTTATTCACGATGTTTCCTTAATCTTTAGCAGAATACATTTAATAGTACATATACCTAAAACCTAAAACGCACATAACTGTGCGCCGCTTTGATTTGAACTCGGACTCTAGCGATTGAGAAACTAAATTTCATCATCACCACTCATCTACTAAACATAAGTATATAATATCAACTAAATACCTACTCCAAGTATTTTCACATGTCCTTTAGGTTCCCAAGAGGAACATAAGGGATTTACACAAGTTCCTTATGACACAGAATCTATAATTGCTGTCTGTTTATAAGTGCAAAAAGTCTTATAAAGGTACTCTTGAAATAGTGCAAAAATAAAAGGCCGTATTAATAATAGATGAGATGCTTTGAAATACAGGTAGGTACAGGCAGTAATGAATTCATACTGTCTCCAACAACAGCAACGAACAGATTGTGCCCTAAAGTGCCAAATTTCCCCACATAAGTAGATATTACTGTAAGTGAAAAGGAAAAAAGCTGGTCGGTTTGCCGCCTCCAAATTGCGGATAATATTTCACCTGACGGCATCTGGCGTGAGCGAATGAAACACATTTAGACACCCGGGACATATTAAAAAACCAGTTACCGGATGATTCCATTACGGCGAAACTAGATTAAATTTGAAGACCCTCGCCCTCGTGTTTCCTACAAGCATATATTATTTCAACATGAATGTATATGATTTTTTTATATACCTATTAATCTGAATGTCAAATTATTGTGAAATTCCAAACTTAGTCAAAATACAAACCAAACTAAATAATTTCAAATTATTAACAAATTAAATCAAGCATTTATAGAAAAGGTATCATTTGTGAAATCTATATTATAAAAATGAATCGCAAAATGTGTTGGTAAGCGCATAACTCAACAACGCCTGGACCAATTTGGCCAA
>DWTT01000364.1:0-16437 GCA_018250895.1 Carterocephalus mandan | reverse complement strand
ATCATTATATTGCTAGGTTTATAGAATCAGTGGCTCTCAAAGCCATCAAAAAGTCTTCTTGGATGAGTCTTGCGCACCAATTTAAACATTTATTGCATTTTAATTCCGAAAAGTGGGCCAATGTTACCCAGGTTGACTAGAATATTAATAATTCGGCATGTTTTTTTCTGTACTTATTCAAGAATGTCCATTTAGGTGCAAATCAATGGTCATGAATTGGCTGTAATCACTTACCTTCTAAATCGTCTGTGATTATGTTAACACCTGTGGCGGTGCTGTTGACAGTTGACACTATTAAATTAATCTGTGCTGTTGACGTCTCGACATGACGTTGACGTTATATTTTTTCTAGCGACATAGGTCTGTGTGATGTGTGATATGAGGTAGCTAGCTACTAATATACTAATCTGTGATATGAGGTGACTGCATATGTGACTGGTGAACAACGAAACTGCAAATTAAATTGGTTTGAATTATTATAAACAATGTTAACAACTTAATTTAATTCACTAGCGAGATTAATCTCCATCTTATCTTCTTGCCAATAATCGAGAGTTACAGTTGCAGTCATGAAACCTTTGATTGATTTTGATGAATGCTTAAGAGATTCTCCAAAATTTCGGTATGTGATGTGCGATCAATGAAAGTGGTTGAAAGTGAAATTCGTGCGTTATGTATATTTAATTATTTGAATGATTGAGCCTTGTTAATGTTTTGTTAAAGGGAGCAGCTAGAAACAGAAGAGGCAATCATAGATGGCTTAGAACAAAAACTTGACAAAGTGCTGAAAACATGTTCGGTTATGATAGATTCAGGGAAAACGTACATGACTCATAGGAGGTGAGTGCTAACAGTTAATTAACTAAACTTGGATAGATTTGAGTTTTAAGCAGCATTTTAAGTAAATGCAGGATTACAAATAGGTATAAAAACATTACAACATGAGCATCTCTCATACAAAAATATCGTGTGACATAAAAAAGTGAACTTATTGAGATCATAGATAGATAAGATTATTATAATGATGATGCTGTGATGAATAGTATAAATGGAGCTCTGCTCACTACATTGCTACATTTGTCTGTCTCTGTTCCTTTGCCACAGAGCTGTAGATATAGGTAAGACTTATTCAAGTTAACACACACCAAACAATAGAAAATATTAACCAAGTTAAATCCAACAGAGAATGAAAACATGATAAGGAAATCAGCATCCCTTATAAATATTGTGATATTAATGATATACACTTGGCAATGTACAGTTACATTAAAAAACGCAGTAGCAGTTCCATAAAGTTGTAGTAGTTGTATTGCACTTAAGTCATTTTCGTATGCAGACACTTCATTTAAACACATACATTACTTTTATTTCATGTTGATCACCTGCATCTGTCGTTATACCAACTAGTGACACTATATACTGTGTTCTTGTTTGCATCACACAATTAAATCTATACAGAGCAGAATATATAAATATACAGTGTAAACTCTACACTGAAGGGACTGTGCATATTTTGACGTTAAATTTGTTCTTCAGAGCTGGTGTGATATAATGTATTTGTTATGGATAAGCCAAAAGTCAAGTTCAATTAGCAAGTCAAAACATTGCCAGCTGTTATTGATGGTACTGCTTGAATTTTTCAACAAGTTCATTTATTTACCTGGGGCAATAGATCCACATGTCTAACTTACAGAATGAGGTCTCCTTGATGAGATCGACCAATGACCTGAAGAAGAGACCTGAAGAAGAGACTGACTCTGTATGAAATTGTGAATAGAACCTTAAAATGCTATGTAAACAATAAGCCTATTCCAAATGTATACAATTTATTTAGTGTTCTTATGTTATCATTATGATGTTGAAGTTTATAAATTGTTACAGCTCATTCACAAATGCCTTATGGGATCTGAGTGGAAACTTTTCTGAAGAACCATCAGTAATGGCACCTCTCAACCGAATTATTCATGCTCTGCAAGAAATGAACAAGTTTCACTCTATACTTCTGGATCAGGCTTCTAGGACTATAGTAAAGAATCTCAGTGCATTCATCAAAGTGTAAGTTTGACAAAAGTAATGATTTTGTATATTAGCAGACACGTTAGATTGTCCATTTTAGAATCTTTTGTCAAATAAACTGCATCCATTCATTAAAATTGATTTCATGTTACAATTTATTGTTTTTGTATGTACTTAATATTTATAAGATGGAAACATTTTTGAAAATTCTAAATTTAGATGCTCAGAGTCGACAATATTTGGAAAATATCAGAGTAAGAAAATTTACCCCACAATCATATTTTCTTCTGAAATATTACAGTAACATATTATCTTGGCTGCACCAAAATTTTAGCTAGATCTGACTGCGTATTATAATTGTTATTATGCTTGTAAATATTTTAGTATTGAAACAATGTTAATGGAATCTTCTGTAATATATTCAGATTTTATAGGCATTGAATCGGATTTGTTTATAGTTAAGTTCATTGCCTGCAATGAGAAACAGAGCTTTGAATGTAAACTGTATTGACTCGTAGCAAACAAAGAAGTTCTAGTAGCATTGTTGGCCATATTGTTCCTTAATTTTATATTTAGGTACTTTTATTTTTGTCACTTAATAAAGCAAAGTAAATACACAAAATAGTTGTTGTAATGTTTAAACTTGAAAATAAAATAAATTATTGTGTAAAAATGTAAAGATTTTATAATCCTATAGTTTATCCAAGAGCAATTGGCCTTTGGGATCAGGTTTGAATTATTGGGGGCTAGCTACAATAGATCTTTTTAGTTTGCAGTGGCTTATGGGCTGAACCCACACCCCCTTCAAATAATAATAACCCCTTTATGGTTTTCTAGCAATTTAAGCATCGCATCTTAGACTCTGACTGGAACCTGCTGTTGCTCTATATACGAGTATATCCAGATCCATGTCTGTTCAATGATATTAGTGATTGGGTTGAATGATATTATTTTACTTATCATATTTTTCTGTCCCTGGCGTACATTGAACTGCGGCCGATGTAGTTTCAATAAACCCACTATCTGTTTCAATGTCCACGAACTTAGTAGTATTACCTAATTAATTTTTCCCAATATTTTCACACTAGAATTAAATTTTATTAAAACCTTCATAAAATTTCAACCATGAATATGATTTACCCGACAATCTCTCGACCCATTTAATGCTGACACTGCTCATATTCCGTAACAATTGATCCGTTACATATTTTAAAAAATATTTTTTTTTACCTCACAGTTTTTATCCAACTTAAAATTAATTGCATGAGATATGAGACGAAATTTAATTTTGACTGTTAACATTTTTTTTTATTACCTACTTTAAACTTTGTTATAATAAGTAACAATATTTTAAACGAAATAATTATGTTAGCGCAATTTAAGCGAAGATACAAGCTAGAATTGTTCATGATATTCAATTAAACTGATTTCATCAGTTTAATTGGATTTACAATGCATGTTGAAAATTGAATGAGTCACGCACGCTTGAATACATTGCGCGATAAATTATTAATTTACTTGCCAATTTTTCGTATATATTTTTTTACAGAGACATCAGGGGAGTCAAGGAAAGTAAACATCACTTTGACAAAATCTCAAATGATCTGGATATAGCTTTAAATAGGAATTCGCAGGTAAATAATCGTAATAATAATTGTAATGGGGTCTTCATCTGGAAATCACGTCCAAGATTCTGAATCAGTCGATTATGACCAGCAGAGTTGTAATCATGACATGACATTTTATTATTACATTATGGTTACGCCCTTTATTGACATGGATGCCACTTCTAAGCTAAGAAAATTTGAAATTGTTTAGAGGATATCACCTTATCTGCAGTTAATACTCATCAAAGTACACAACATGCAATTTGTACTTGTTAAAACGCTACCGCTTCCGACGTTTAAATGGTAAGTGTTTAAATTTAAGTGAAAACTACTTCACGGTAGGCAATCAATCAATCAATAAAAAGTGAAATGGAAATATGATTTCAAGGAATCATCATTTAATTTCTCTCCGTATTGTTTAATTAAGTAAGGCATATATTTAGAGGTGTCAATAAAGTATATTTACCTAAGCATCAGTCCGGTTGTGTTCCCAATAAATTATTATTATAAGTACCTACCTACTGCAATGTGCTACATGTTTGTTGTGTAACAATTCCTCGTGGTTAAAGATGGATGTAACTTCACATATAGTTTTATCCATAGATGTTGAATAAAGGAGCGTATGTTTTCTACAAATTTAGTGTTAAACTAGATTAAATAGGATACTTAAGATTAAGATTAATTAAAATTATTACTTACCTATTGCGTTCTATATATTATATTAATAATAATATGTATATTGCGTTATATAAGACTGGTTATGCAATGGGTCAGATGCACGAAAAGTACACAGTGCCCATCGTATAAGATCTACTAAATCATAAATAAAAGTTATTAGCTACAATCGATCTTTTAGATCCCAGTGGCTTATGGGCTTAATTTAATAATCACCGACACTTAATTAATTTAATAATTCCCTCCAAATAATATATAAAGTACTATGCGATCGGCGACATGTTTAAGAATCGTTTTGAAACGTGAGCCACTTGTCTCTGCCCCAGGTGTCGCGCCACAAGCCGATGGATGTTGAGGAGGCTGTCAACTTGTTGCTGGCCACTCGCTCTTGCTTCCGCCACACGGCACTCGACCACGTGCAGAAGATTACCATGTTGCAGGCGAGGAAGCGGCACGAGATATTGGCTACCGTAAGTGCAATTTTTTCAAATTTTTACCTTGAAGCTTTCACGGCAGTTGGGATTCGAACCCGCGTCCTTCGCATAGATACTGGGAGTGCTCTAACCACAGAGTCCAGATACATCTCTGTGATTAATTTAAATAAAATAATTGCTTAACATAAGTTTGTGTAAAAATATCATATTTAAATGAGTGAATGACTTTTTTCTTTATATCAAATGTATTAGTCGGTTAACCGAAGTTGGCAAATTCACAATACTCACACCGTACGCCACCGTTGGGAGGTCATGTCCCGCAGTGGACTATAATAGGCTGTTGGATGGATGGATGGATCTATATAGATTGGATTCGCTACAAAAAATCCAAATCAATTTAGTGTGCCTGTAGAAAATAATTACCTTTAGTTGCCGAAAATTCATAATTACATAGATGAATCTATAATGCACATTTATAATGGTTTAATTAAATAATAATTCTACGATTCAATAATAAAAATAATAACGTTTTTAATATAAGTACAGATGTAAAAGAGAGACTGGAATAGCACATAGTGTGGAGTAACCGTTACTTGATAAGCTAAGTTGCAACCCATACACGTCCCATTGCTGGGCACGGGTCTCCCCAACATACAAATCTGCGGGAGGTCTAGAGCATACTCCACCACGCTTCTCCATGTTACTTGAAAACCGAATGTAAAATACACTCGCTTCCACTCACATGTTCAAAATTGACATCCAATATTTGAATTACGCATACAGTTCAACATTAATTTATTATGAGACTCGGCTCAAACCGTAAATAAATATGCGTACGTTTATTGTGCGTAATTAAATGCTTAATTCCCGCTTAACAGGTGTGCCAACATGTAAATACGTGACACGCACCCTTTTTAATATTATTGTACAGAAATATTATCAATGTGCTGAAGATTCCACTGGGCTAAGGGCTTATCGTAGCAAAAACTATGTGTATAATAGGTATTAATTTTTTTACTATTCTCTTTTATATCGCTAAGCACTGACGGGTACTTCTATGAAACAAAGGCCATTGTATACCCGAAGTCGAGTGGGGCGTGAGTGCTGGACTTTACAAGTTTTCATGCGATTTATTTATTGTAAACTAGTGGACGCCCGCAGCTTCGCTCGCGTGGAATTAGACTTTGTTCCGCCTTAGAGGAAATAAATGAGCAGATTTTGGATTTTTTTTTGTATTAAAACCTTCCGTGGACCTTAAGGAACATACTATTTTGTATGTTATTAAAAAATTTGCCGAATTGGTCCAGCCATTCTTGAGTTATGCGCTTACCAACATTAAATTTTATTTTTATAGATATACACTTTTACTACTGTACACCAATTCTAGAATTCAAAATTCTTAAGTTGCTGATGCATCAAAATATATTGAGTACCCGCCCGCGATTTGAATAGATGCCGATGCGACATAGATACGAGTATATAAGCTAAAGATTATACTCAATGTTTTTCCATGGAATCTTACAAGGAGTGTATTATTCGATCCATCAATTAATTATGCAGCGGTGCAATGCAATAATAGGATTACTGTTGTTCAATCTTGCACGTAATTTTATAATTGTACGTACACATAGTTATTGTGATCTTATGTTCCGCAGATTTGTAGTGCACGTGATCACACAAGCAGAGCATACAAATCAGCAATTAAAACAGTTAAATTTTCGTGCAAATACCAGGAACTAACTATACCTACCTACTCAATAGCTACTAAGAATAAAAAAAATACAATTCAGCTACTGAGATTACCTAAACAGTTAATCTGGCAAGTGGTTTACTGGAATTGAAATTTACACGAAAAGGATTTTGGCAAACGTTCAAAAGACACCATCAGTAGGTTGCCTTAACTGCCATCGTACACATAAACACAGGGTATCATCCATCCAACAGCTTTTCAGAGTCCACAGCTGGACCTCCTTCAAATCCAGACATAGTCATCCCCATCTAAATCCAGGCATAGTTAAGGGAAATGCTCTTGCCTGATACTAATGTTATTTATTTAATATCTTCGCCCTTCGGTCAAGCCCTTAAACCATAATTGGACCCTAGACTAGTAAAGTTATTTAAATATTGCAAACTGTTTCGAAGAAGACAATTGCTTTCGTCACACGACCCCGGTGACCGCGAACGTCGGATAACGGATGCGGATACGGACATCCGTATCTTTCATTATATACGGCCGTCACATGAACTAACTCGTACATTGCCAAAAATCTTAGATATTAGGTTTGGTCGGCCAGGTATTAACATAATAGTAATATGTTTATTATTTGAAGGGTTTGGTACTTAATTAAGGCATTGTTGTGTCCAATATGGTTAAAATATGGATAACTGGAATGCTATTATTGTAGGTACTAAAAGCAACTATTATTTAATTTATGTGTCCTAGTTAATTAATTATTAAACATTCAATCAATGTTTATAGCCAAAAATAAAAGTTTATTACTTCTATAAAATTGTTAAAATATAGTGTTTTATAAAGTACCTACTACATAAATGATTGACGAATAATTTTTAAGTAAAGTAAATTGAATACCTATGTTCAGTATCCCTCTAAATTCAAAGCTACAAGATCTTTCAAGGCAGATGATTCAAAGTGCATTCCCATTCGGACTAATTGTATTGGTTATTGTGTAATTTCTTCACTCTTTCGTTGCGTTGCGACGAAGCCGCCGCAATGTGACTTGGTTCGCGACAAACCACGACATTTAAAACAAATAAAGAGAAAGTGCCTGTGAGTCAGATCGTCTATTACGTTTGAAAGACTACCGTTAGGAAATTTCGAAGTTCGTTGCTTTTTCTTTCAAACGACAACGGATTTCAAGACAAGTGATGTCCAAATTGTAGAGTCGACGCTTAGCAGCCAACTTACCTTATGACCTTTGTCGTGAGTTATATATATATAGAATACAATAGAAGTTATATTAAATAAGTAATTTACAGTGCATCGGAATTTAAGCTTTGACATTTGCTTATTAGTTCCACCATAGCAGAGGCATATTTCCAAACTATAAAAATCTGTTTCTCCTAATCATCAGCAAGCTACCTATTCCTGTTCTCTGTTGTTGTCTAATGTAGGGCTTTAAAATAATTTAATATTAAATTAAAAATTAGGACACCAACAACATGAACATTTTAAAAATAGTACGTTCTTCAATATTTCAAATAAATTAAAATATGTACGTTAAAGTCTGACTGCATCTATCTAGCATCACCCTTTTAAAGTTGAACATAGGACTCCCCTTATTGTCTCCTATGTGCCTTATTAATCACGCGGTTTCTCGTAGTCTACTTTAATCCATCTGGTCGGAGGGCGGCCAGTGTTCAGTTTTCTTGGTCTTTACTCTCCATGCACTTCCTTACTCTTCCGTTGTCTGTTCTACAAGCCTTAAGTCTACCTAGTTACTACAATGTAACAATATTAAAATAGTTTCACATTATTAAGAGTTTCGATATTCGTGTCACGAAGTAGATAATTATTAAGTAAGATATAAATAGCTCCGCCTCACGTGCGGGAAAGCCTTACAACCGAAGCATTTCAGCCAGTGCATGTACAATTATTGTCACAACATTCACATGTTTTTGATGTCTATATCGATGACATTCTATTTATGTAATTGTTGTATAACAATGTTTCATCAATCACGCAATGACGACCTCGAATCCACTGTCGGTGTGACATTAGGCCTGTATTTACATCTATGAATACAATCGGTGAATATGTTCGTGAGAACAAAAAATTCGCACACCTCATTCATTCTCTATCGCGGAACATTGAACGAAGTTGCCATGTTTGTAGTGTTCAAAGTATAAAAATAGGTAAACAATTACGTAGTACATGCGTAAACGTCTTTAAACTTGCTGTACCGTCGCCGTTGTAGAAATAAATATGATAAATAATTGTTGTAATTTTTTCCTGTATACATGGTGAATACGTAATAGAGATGTTTATGTGAACTGTTAGGGTGGTTATTCTGGTCCGCCAGCCATCTTAAGTATGGATTCTGATGCAGCATTTATTTACTTTATTACACAAGCTAGTTGTATGTTTCTTGGCAATGCAATGGCAACAGACCCGTGTGAAAACCCCCTAATATCGGGAGAGAATGCTGACAGACAAGACAATAACCTACCTCTTTCAGAAGCTTGCGTTAATTTACAATGCTAAGAGCTTGTAAAGTTTAACTTTGTGTGTCCGCCACATGCAACACAGACCCAGGCCTACCGAGTGGGGGTGGTTTCTCTCGCATTTTTTAATTTTCATGAATGAAAGTAGGTAGGTATCCTAGATCCGTATCAGGGATTCAGTTTATGTTTGTACCAAGTTTAATTAAAGCACTTCGGTAGTTTTGAGTCCATCGCGCTGGTTGGTGACGAAACAGACAGAAAAAAAGACAGACAATGAATTGAAAAAAAGAAACATTTGGAATCTGTATCGATTAGGTATTTATCAATCCTATCAGCCTTTTTCAAGATTTATTCATGGTATAGACGCGGATACTTAGATTAACTTTAATTATTAGCATGGGAAAGGAATACAAAGAAATGAGGCATAGAAATAAATAGATGCAAATTTAATATGTTTCTAGTGCAGTTTTCCTTCTGCATTGCCGATTTCGTTCGTCTTACTATATTCATTTTACAAGTTTGTATATATAGCCAACCTATGGCTTGTCTCTGAATTTATTGTATATGGTCTTTAGATAGTAGAGCCTATAGGGAACCAAATAGAACACATGAAACCTATTTTGTTCGATATAGACTTTGTCTGGGGCAGTACCACCGCGCGGCATGGTACCTAGTACCATTTATACCGTATAATAATTGTCTTTAAAACAATTATGGTCCGTTTGGAAAGGTGTGGTTTCCGGTTACACTTCTTTAGAGGTTTATCGTCCACAAGGGTAGCAACATATTTGTGACTAACTTGGAACGAGACTCGTACTAACAATTAATAACTGGATTATTACTAACTACGAGTATAACTAACATTCCCCATTCCTCATACCCACTAACGAACTCACCAACTAATGTTCTAATTAACTCTCTCAGCTAACCGTCCCAGTCCCTATTTGAGTCTTGTTCTAAGTCAGTCGCAGTTGTCATGGGCGGCGGGGGATGGCGGGTGCTGCAAGCGCGTTGCTATCATATCCATAAAAAAATAATTGACAACATAGTAACGTTAGATAACGTTAGAAGGCATGCATTAATTGTAACATAATTATAGCTATAAGTCACTAACAACTGTACTGTACCTATTACGTTTCCAGAATAATATGAATGTAAACCACGTCCATTTATAATAACCTTGAATATGACGTCTTATTTCAAGTAACATGTGATCTAACACGGATGAATGAGCAAGCCTAGTAATATTAGTTTCATTATATTAAACTATTCCAAAAATGCTTATGACCTTAATAATTGCTTTTCATACTACAAATTTCAACAAGCAGTTTTTGGGCGTGTTTGCCTTGTAGGTACTACATACAGGTAATATAATGTAGTTTAGATAAGATAACTTATTCGTAATGTATGATTAAAACCACAGTATACTTAATAGTACAAGTTAAAACTTTAAACACATGATAAAGAAAGTAAATACTTCACGGATTTGTACTTACTCATAAATATTTGATTTTGATAAATTTAACGGTCAAGATCGGGAAGAAGGGCTTGCGCACTAGGGACTGTAAGTTTAATTGTTTTACTCTAAATATGTGTAATATAATATATATTAAAGTGGGAGGGGTAAATTTAACATTTAAATTGCTTTTTCATGTTAAACGAGTAGGAATAATTGTAACACTAGTATCACATTTTTTGAATTAATAGGATTCAAGATAAATACGTGAATTTAATTATGTAGTTATATTCATGATCATTCATCATAATTGATGAGATCTTTTCTAGCAATGGCTTACAGCAGAATTAAATAAGTTTATATCATCTGTTTAGTAATTGAGCCTATATGGTCTTCGAATGTACTGTTATAGAAGATGAATAGAAGAGTGAAAGGTTCAAACTTTCTCTCTAAAGTTACAAAAAAGTAAAACTGTAAACATGCGTTTTTATTAGGTACTTTTTATTGATTCGTTGACATCGATATTCTCTTTGTTCATATTTAAACGTAATTAAAAATATTGTCGTATCAATCTATGTAATTTCATGATGCTTAAATCGAAGTAAAGTAAATCTACAGCCACAGAATGCTGCAATATAATTTCAGTTGCGTTGCAGACTGTCTTGTTTCGTCGTTTCAATACCACTCCCGTCAGAGCTGACGTAAGGCTACATTCGACTATTCGAGTGATTCCAAGTTATCTATTCGCGATTCCAAAGGTGTTAAAATGTGCCGCGTATCTTTGCAATTATATTTTATTTCAATTTAATGATAGTACGGAACGGTTTCTATTACATAAGCGTATTATGTTTTGTGATATGGTTTTGTGATGTTTGATAAGAGCGAATGTTAGTGTGCTAAAAAGGTGTTTTCATCAGGTACATAATTTTCTATATGTTTGTTATTGAAATATTAATTTTTTTCTCATTTTTAAATTAAATATTTGATTTTAAGAAATCAAATATTTTGGTGTCAAAATAAAATTTTACATTTTTTAATAGAATGCTGAAATATGTATAATACATTATTATTATTTATCTATTAATGGACGTAGGCTAGAGACACTTAAAGTTTACACATTTAGTACAACATTTTCATAATTAGGGGTCAGTTTTCAAGAGTAAAACCCAAATCTTCTAACAAATAGCAATTCTTAAAAAAAGTAGGTCATCTAGGAAGTTGATTTTTTTTAATCAAACAAATATTGAGAATACATGATTGATATTGTAGAAAAAATCCAGCAAGCATTAATTTTAGGAAATAACTGGCTAATGGTTCATTTATTGGTGCCTACCCTAACTTCTTTCTTACAAAATAAATACATAGTATCTAATATGTACATACAAAATAATAGTTACCTCCTTTTTTGTGACGTCAACCAATTCGCATATAGCCAGCGTGCGGGACAGTTTAACTCATTCCGGGAGGAGACCCGAGCCCAAGAGTGGGACTGGGACAGTATGGGCTATAATTACGATATCAACTAACATTGATTCATACTGATAAGGATGATCTCATTGATATATTGTAAGAACTCGTTTGTAAAGTACCTAGTATAGCGAAGGTGTGTTTCCAGTTTCTGTCGTACGTACAAGCCTGCTGTACATACTATCACCAGGGCGCGGATTTGTCCGAAGACTTGGAACCGTTTCTCAAGACAACTGCTGACGACGTGAGTATACAAACAATTATTACAATACAGCATAATATAGCTTAACATAACTAGCCAACAATAGGGTCTTCCACGATGAACCAGGTCCTAATTTACGTGACGACATTGTAATGACGGTTATATTGTTTTCAACATACACACTCACATATGCAGCTACGATTGTAAAGATGCGAAAGTACAGCCACAGTATTTATATCTTTATTGTGGTACAGCTTTGTTTTGCGACGTAGATTTGTACTCATTCTGATGTAGATTTAAGTGTGTACTTGAAGTCCATATAAACTCTCGTGTGATTCATTCGACTTACCCATTCATCGCGTACGATGACCAATTAACTTATACATATAAGTGGGTACGGATTATATGTGTTTGAGGCGCGTGAATTAATTAATTAATCGAAACTGTCATGTTTATAAATACACATAATTACAACATAAATTGTTTTCGTCGAATTACAGTTTATGCTTAAAATCGAGAACTTTAAAGCTTTGGACAAATGTTTTGGGCATAATCAATGGAGTTGTAATTGTTGTTGAATAATTTTTGTATGAGGACAATTTTGCCCTTTTTGACGGAACTATGAATGATAAATAGATCTTTACACTAAGGATTCGCTCGCTCGCTAGAGTCGTACTAAAGTCTCAACGGAAATGCAATTAATTTTTCAAGCTAGGTGCTATTTAAACAATTATGTGGCACATGCTTGGATGTTGAAAAAAAACCCTGTGAGGGTATTTTAAAATGACTGAAAGTTCTCCTTAATCTTAGTGTGCGAACTCTGCTAATTCACACTTTCCTAGCATGGTGGTAACCTTCATCCTCACTTCCACTCCATCGCTTTCGTGAGGATACCCGTGCTCGACTAGTACAATTCAAAGTTATTTAAAATTTGAGTCGAAGTTATTTAACATTTGAGTTATATTCCAATTACGCTAGTTTTGTCCTAAATAAGATTATGAAGATGAGAATACGACGCTTGTTAAAATAATTATATATATCGCTAAATTTCAGGTAGTGACGATGCGTAGTGAAACAAAGATACTCGACAAGGAGATGGAGAACCGTCACACTATAGTGAACAGCAAAGACACCGTCATGCCGAGCTGCAAGAACAACGGGACCGCCACCGAGAACAAGGAGGGGCACCTGAGCACGCCCTGTATGAAGAACACGGCCCGGATGCAAGGGTACCTCTTTAAGAGGACATCCAACGCATTCAAGACATGGAACAGGCGGTGGTTTTACCTGTACGACAATCGGCTGGAATACAGGTGGGTGAGACGTATGTAGTGAGATTACTCGTGCGGCATATCGCTGTAAATTGCGATATTTAATCACACACGACAAAGATTATTATTATTCATAAAATTTAGATACAGACTGGTATCGACCCGATGTGTGTGTGGCTGTAGCGTTGTAATACTACAGCCATACAGTCCTTACTGTAGTAAAGACTATGTCACTAAGATAAATCCTTTAAATGTGTAACATAGTATGAATTAAAAATATGTGATTTTAATATGAAATTGTCCAAATAGATCGAATTTGATACTGGGAATACGATTACAGATTGGTTACTTTATCTTCTGTATGAATTAATAATTGATGAACCTGTGTCGAAATTTCTGATTGTAGTATTTCCGATGATTAAGTATAAAATATAATAAATAGTATTGTACTGCACTATACGGTTACGTCGTGGTGTCTTAAATTGGCGACATTATTATGTTATTTAAATCTCAAATAAATCTCATGTCACGTTTAAATTACAATTTGCCAATTTATAAACTGGTTTAGAGTGTAGTCAATAAATACTTATAAAGTATAGTCAATAAATACTAATAAATATGCAAAACAAACTTGTCTTATTTAAAATATTCAATGCTCACAGTTTTCGTTTATCTGAGTAAATTGAAATAATTTAATGTTTTGTTCCGAATTGATTTGAAACTCCTGTAACTATAACTACGCCGTTTAGAGATATTTTGAATGATATGAATTGATATTGGTGGCAATTTTTATAATGCAACCAATAATAATTTCTTTTACTGAACCTCTGCAATTTGGTTGCATATATTATATCTAATATTTATTTATTTCAGGAAGAGAACAGGTGAATTGAATGTAACGGTGATGGAAGAAGACCTCAGGCTGTGCACTGTGAAGCCGGTTTTGGATGGAGAGAGACGATTCTGCTTTGAAGTTTTATCGCCATCGAAGTAATTAAATGTTTTGTCATTCATTACTTTTGAAATCGTTTTTTTATTTATTTTATTTTAAAACAACAATAACGGGGGAAAATTATAAGCATTTATACTAGGGTACAATTTATTTCCATAGAATTTATATCTTCCAGTAAGTGCATGGGACGAAACTACTAAAAAGGCGAACATAGATTATGATAAATAAATATACAGCTATTACTAAATAAGCTAAATTAAGCTAAGCTGCAACCCATAGACGTCCCACTTCTGGGCACAGGTCTCCCTCACAGATTAATCTGCGAGAGTTCTAGAGCATATTCCATCAAGCTGCTCCCATGCGGATTGGTGGAGGGAATAATGGCCGACCTAGTGTTGAATGTTCTCAAGCCAACCCGAAGGTCTTCGACAACGCTTAACGACTGTTTTAACCATTGCAAACCACCGGGACCGACGGCTTAACACCAGCGGTCACCAATCCACAAACCGACCACAACCTGCAAATTTCTAAGGCATGTGAATTGAAAAAGAAAGGGCTGTGATGAAACAGAACTGAAATGCCACACGCCTACACTTTCGTGCCGACAGTTGTATCTTTAAAAAAAACTAATATTCTAATCAATATTTATTTGTATTCCAAATGGTATTTAGCCTATGTAAAATGTGTACTAGTTAATTTTAGTTTCCCAGTATAAAAGACAATGACTGTATGTATATCTTATGAAATATATATACATACATATAATATCTTTGAATCGATATTTGCGTTACAGAAGCCACATGCTCCAAGCAGATTCGGAGGAGATGATGAACTGTTGGATCACAGCCCTACAGAATGCCATACGCTCCGCCATCCAGCAGGGCCAGAGCCGCGACAACCCTGATTCCCAACTCGTACTGGTGCCCGACGATAGCAAAATTGCTAACAATAAACATTACCTTGCCAACCCGGCCATGAAGAAAGTTAAGTGAGTATAGATATGTCAGTCAGTAACGCCCTATTTAGACACACGACGAATTATTTATTATTTTTATCGAGTAACTCGTCGAATAATTCTTGCATAAATAAATCGGTCGTGGCTTGTACCGAAAATGTAATTTCAACAATGAATACCGAGAATGTGTTTGGCTGCCATTAGAACAGTGTTTCATTAGCAAAATCACTTTGTCCTATTAATTTTAAATTTGTGGTAGTTGAAAGAAAATCTTTGTGTTTACGTGCTCCACGGTTTTTATTACAGATGAAGGTTAGTGAATATTTTCAGCGTGGTTTTCGACGAACTTTGTCCTCAATGGTTGCTACGCATCTGTGACCGATTTCGCAGCGGATGGGTGGTGATGCATTCTTCTATTTCTATCTTATATCCGCATTTATTGTTACAGAATATGGGAACAATTGCTGAGTATTCCCGGCAATAACTACTGCTGTGACTGCGGCAGTCTTAATCCTCGATGGGCCAGTATCAATTTAGGGATTACCTTATGTATAGGTCAGTTCCTTGTTACCTTTCCAATTTACCTTCAATGTACCGAGCGTGGAGGAAGTTTCATGAACCTCCACCAATCCGCAATGGAGCAGCGTGGTGGAGTATGCTCTAGACCTCCCGCAGAAGTGTTTAAGGGGGAGACCCGTGCCCAGCAGTGGGCCGTCTATGGGTCGCAGCGAGCGTACCGAGCGTATAGTTATTTTATAGCCGATATGTCAATTAAATGTAGGTAGCACTTCCACTTATAATAAACTTAAAACTTTTAATAAATTAATATAAATTATAATAGATTAATTAACATACTCGGATACCCGAAGTATACCTAGTACAATTAAACATCATCTCATTTACATCACATCATAAATTATATATTTACTAATCATTTTTTTTTATAAAAAACCCGTTGAGTTAACAAAACGTATTATCTTGCAGAGTGCTCCGGCATTCACCGTTCCTTGGGTGTTCATGTCAGCAAAGTGCGATCTCTAACATTAGATGATTGGGAACCAGACATTATTAAGGTAACCAAGCACATCTTCACATTTACACTACATTTACATATTTAAATAAATTTCAATATCCATACTAATATAATATTATAAATGCGAAAGTAACTCTGTCTGTCTGTCTGTGTCGCTTTCACGCCAAAACTACTGAACCGATTTAAA
>DWTT01000363.1:0-16442 GCA_018250895.1 Carterocephalus mandan | reverse complement strand
GTGCTATTTCACCTGAACAGTAATTTACATAGCTTAAATTTATATTCTTTAAAATCTCTAAACAGTAGGTGATTGCATTTTTTTTAATAAAAACTTAACTTTTGCAATTGTTAAATTTTACTAAGATTTTAGTTTAATAAAATTGATATTTAATTTAATTCGTCTTGGAAAGCTTTAATTATTAAAATTAAGTTTTGGCTCAAACAAAAACTTGATCTGACTTATTCAAATTATTAGTAGTCTCAAATTCTACAACGAAAGCTCAACAACAATGCATCCAAGAACATCGACGGTATAAATAAAGGTTTAATGCCATGAGAGGTAGTTGTAATGCGCGGCGCAGGCATTAAAAATGAAGAAATTAACAAGTAGCGACATTATTCTGTGATAAAATTGTGAATGATAACAATTTATTACATAATATGAAGTACATATTAAGTACATATGAAGTGATATTAAAATCTGCAGGAAAGCCGTGAAAGATATCGCCACATGTTTTTTCTTTAATAATATCTATAGCAAAGAGTACAAACCAGAAATAATGATGATAACATCCGCTTTAGAGTTTACCAAGAAGCACAGGTCGATATGGAATCGTTACTTAAACCATAACTCAGTTGTTCAATGAAAAAAATAAGTGTGATGCCAAAACCAAGGGAAAGTGAAAAGTTAGGAAGTTGTCATTGTTCCTCAAAAAAAGATTCGAGGAAGAGCATTCCCTGACTGGTACGACCAAATCGCTGAAGCGACAGAATAGAACGCTAATTCCAGCCAAGGGTCATGCTTGATGGAAGCTATAACGCCGATGGCTCTGAAACTGCCACTCATTATCGGTGCTCGGTATGAAAATGCGTGGTAAGCATCTAAGTGTTAAGTTCCGGTAACCTAGGACAAGCGTTCACTGGCTGCTTGATGTGGTTCGATGATAAAGTAAAGAAAAGAAAAATTAAAACACTCAGTCCTCAGCCTGAGATGTACCTCGAACATGGACCTTCTTGGGCAACTCTGGCGGCGTGAAGGTGGGGGGAGGATGGTGGTCATCTGCAAAACATCAGCACAAGATCGCATTCCGATACACCAATCGATCGATTCACAACGCAAATGTACAGCGTGTTCACAAAGTTGTCATATGTCCGACTTTATATGGAATACACAGACTTTACAGTGCATTCAGTTTCACCTTTAGGAACTACACATTGAGTGGAACAGCTTAGTTTTTTCGCTAGAGGTTGCGACCAACAAGACTTAAGTTAGATTAAATTTAGGGAGGTGACTCCAAATGCACTCAAAACATTAAACGATAAATATTGATACAATTCAAGAATAAGATAAATATTAAAGATAATTAGCTACAAACATTCACATGCAATACCACAACATTTAAAACAAACAAAACAACAACCAAACCAACATACAAACAACAAAACTAACTAAGAAACAAGCACGTGTTAGTTCTAACTAAATGCTAAATACTCCTATAGTTACGAGTAATACTACATTAAGTTTTGTTAAGATTTCGTTACTTTGCAAACCCTATTCGTTAATGAAAATAAGGCTAATGTATAAGAAAATGGGTCGATAAATGAGCAGTGATTGGTAATTTGAAAATGAACTAGTCTACGGGTATGGTGATATGGTAAGTAAATGGAACTGAATTTTAGTTATTAGCGCATGAATGTACCATTTTTTCGTCGGAACGCGAGGCAGTAGCCATTCACTGCAAAATCCTTATGTCTCTATCGAGGCGGGGATATCTAATTCACAATCCCTTTGCAGGGTGGCAACCATTAGAAAAAATCTTAAATTCAAAGCATAATAAATACGTATGAATCTATTACTTCACAACATCAATACCTGAGGGTCTATTGATGCATTAATTAGGGTTCGAAATACTCCTATAAATATTTGAATTTATAATATAAATCAGTAACAATAAGGACAAGACCAAAATAAAATTACATCACAACGTGTCTCACGATGTTTACATCGGCTAATAGATAGGCAAACGGCTAACTGCTGTATAAATGCACATAGATAAACGTTTACATAGGTGAAATATTAACCAATCAATCCCAAAGACCCCATTCAACACGCAACCTAATTTGATTAGCAGATTTAGACATTCATAATTTGGAATATCTCAAGTAGAACCAAAGTTGATTGCGTGAAATTTTGATTAAGATTTCATCCTGTGACAAGACAATAATAAACAAGACACGATTTGCTATCCGCATTGGTGGATGTTATACCACGTTTACCACTTGCACCGCGAATAATAACACCACATTGACATTAACATTGAATTGTATGCACAATAGTTACGTACTTGCCCTGCCAACCATCTGGACGGCTCGTACGCCTTTCCTGAATGTAGCCACTGAACCGAGAAATAATACGTTTAAAAGGTTACGAATTAAATATAATCGAAAGATTAAACCTGTTAACATTTTCTTACGAATGGCAAGGCACATCATTTATATTAGGGACACATTGCTGACAAATATGCAAAGCTCGGGAATTGCGTATGAAGTCTTAGAAAAGAAATAGTTGACCACAAGAAATACCGGCGTCGACCCTCCGTTACTGAAAATGAAGACGATAGTAGTGTTCAAACTTTAGTTTCGTTAGCAACCGAAATACGTGGCCCACTAATACTACCCATTGAAGAGCCGTGACCGTGAGTGACCTACAAATATTTTCCAGAATAAGCACTTTCAAAGTTAATTAACTAGTGAAGTAGCCTTGCTGATAATTTAGCGTGTATCTTTATTGTGAATTAGCATATATATACTGTAGCCCAATTTTATTTATAACTCATGAGCGATGGTTAGTCGATGCAAACAAACTAAACGTGTAGTGAGGTACGGTAATAAGACATATTTATGATTCCGCTCCGTACCGTCCGGGCAACCACGATACGTATTACTTTGTTTCACCATCCCAGTCTGCATCATCATCATTCCGACATCTGCAAAAATCCAAAAACTGACACATACGAAGGTCGCGTTCGATGTCGAATGGTCGATAAGTCGATGTTAGAACTCGGTAGCCGACTATACAGCTGATTATGACTTCAAATGCGAACAACTCGAGTGATGATGGCAAAATGACTTGAATCTACAAAACTCGTCCATGATGTAATGAGTGGAGTCCGTATCTCTCTCGATCTTGCGTTAGTCACTGTCAGTAAGCCGGACAAGCCGGAACTGTTCTATAAAGCCTTTGTGTAATCTTCAAAGCTCACTCTTTAATTCTTAGCGATTATCTTCACTCTGTTTTTTTTTCTGAGACATGCTTTCGTGGATTTGCAATTGCAAAGAAACTTCATTTAGCTAGGTGTTCTGGGTACAAATGAGGGTGCAATTTTGCAGTTTGCATATTCTACTTATTTAACAGGTTCATGCAATATTGCCTGGACTGGGCTTTGAAGTGCATCATATCAATTTATTTCTAAAGGTTGTGATCATTCTAATAAACAGTCGTGATTCAAACTGTGTATTGAAAGCTAAAAGTGTAACTACAAACACTTAAATCATGTCCGATTCCGACTGGCGATGTCTGTATAACATTGTATGATGCACTAAACGCTCTCAGATACTTATCGGAAAAGAGCGAGAAATACATTTTGAAAAGGCATAGAATGGTGAAGTTTCTGAGTGCTTTATCGTGGCAATATCCATTCACGAGCGAGCGGACATACACAATGATCGCTAAATATAGGAAGTGAACGAGCACGGATCCTGAATGCCTTGCACCCGATCCAGTCTGTGAGGTACGGACGCAACACCACTAAAGCAACTCAAAAATCATATAGACACGAAAATAAATATTGGAAAACGTCAATCTGTATGGTTAGGTGTGGTGCAAGTTACCTATGTCGGCTCCAACCTTCCGCTGGTGCGCGGTCACTAAAAGTTTAGCCGAATATTCAATTAATGTCTCACAGATTATAAGGCAACATGTGTGATAATCATATCAAGATTGCTGTTCACCTACAGTGTGAATAACATATATGTGACAAAAGATTTGCAGTAATCTTACAATTGTGTTTTTCTCGTGATTATGAAGACACAGCTCGTGTAATCAACGTACAAGAATATTCCAGAAAGAATGTCACAGAATTACTGTTATCAAGTTATAAGTGTACGGATCAAACTATTTAACTGCTCGTCTATTTATTTCCCTGCTTGATAAGTAAAATATTTCATTAATATCTTATACATTTCAAAAAGAAAAAGAAATGATCTTACAATTTTTGCATTTGCACTTCTTGATAAGCGTTTCGTCCTTGATGTCTTCGTGGCAAGCCTTACAGTAGTACCAGGCCCTGGAAGAAGGAAACAAAATAATTTCATTTCATTGGCGAACACAATCTCTAGTCATAGCACGTTTGGAAAACGTTTTTTATGAAAACCCTTTAGTTGGTGAATTGTTGGTTGGGCTAACTTAGCCCAAGTTTTTTGGCTTCATCTCGTGCTTGTAGTTATATTGTATTCTATATATCTCATCATCATCATCACAGCCCTGTCTTTGTCCCACTGTTGGGCACGGGTCTCCTCGGGAGGGATTAGGCCTTAGTATACCACGCTGGTCAAGTGGGGATCGGCAGACTTCACATGCCTTCGAGAACATTAGAAGAGTTTCCTCACGATGTGTCCTTCACCGTTACAGCAAGTGTCATTTAATTTCTTAAATCGCATATAACTCAGAAAATTAATTGGAGTGAAAAGTCATTCTATATATCTATTATTCCTTTATTACCCTATTCTATAGATGAAAAAAACTAAGTACCTTTTAACCTCGTCCGCGGATTGTGCGATAAAGAACCCCTGGGTGTTCGCTTGGATCTTCACGTTTCTAGGGTTGATGGAGATCTTGCTGTCAGCGCCCTCTTCGCCCTTGATCTCGATCGCCAGCAACAGAAGCTTCAGCTTTGTGAAACACAACCTGCGGGAAAAGGGACGCTGAATCGACGAAAGTATGAAACATATCATTTATGTATCAAAACATATCTAAGTATTGCTGTTAGTCAAAAAAATTAGTAATGACTAAATTATTACTCCAAAATCAATGATACAATACTTGAGGACAAAGTTAAAAATTCAATTATTGAAAAGTTAATATATGTGTTTATAGTATGTATTGTATTAGTCCTATAGGTAGGTATAATATTATCTTTAATCGACTAATGTTTTAATTCTTTAAAGATAAAATTTATTTTATTTATTTATTTATGTTTCGAATTGTACCAACATTAAAAATGTAAAGTCGGTTCCAGTTTGTATTTTAACGTGTTTAAAATAATCATTAAATTAATTACTCAACGGTTAACAGAGTACAATAAAATTATCCATCCAATATTAGTCGAAGATGTTATTAACATTAAATCCAAGTGAAAAGTGGTATTTAAAGCCTGACATAGAAAATAAAGTGACCTATAGTAACACTACAACAAAAGCAGACAATACTTCAAAAACATTAAAGCGTGGAATTTTATGATTGTAGGTAGAATTAATTAAATTAATCATGTTGGAAGCAAGAGAAGGAAGGAAGAGAAACATGAAGTAAGCATTTCAAATATCAAGTAACATTAAAAATACAGGACTACTAGATAAAACTAAACATCTCTAACAAAAGCTACGAATATCACGAAACTACTATTGATACTTCATACTAAGAAATATCAAAAATCATTTCTGTAGTAAAGTTGCACGTAGATCTATTATCATAACTAAAAAATACGACGAATAGCACTGCATATGCAGAATGATTTCAAATATATTTATTAAAGATCAATTATGTAATCAAACAATCAATATCTATTAAATAAATAGGCGTGCGATGAAAGTTTCTACTTTAAGTCGGCGTCTACTTTTATCGCGGTATTTACGTGGTGCTTTATCGTCTATCGTACCCATCCAACATGCACAATCTAATCTGTGAATCAGAACATAACTCTGTTATGGTATACACATCCTACATCACTAGGGTTCAGGGTTAGTGCACATTCAAACAGGATAGCGGATGGGTCCAAAGGTTGTTGGGAGTCTTACTCGCTCGCTTGAGGAAAGCTCATTCCTGTGAAGGATGTCGATAGGGTCTCCGTGTACATCTCGCAGCCAGTACCCTGCAGATAATCGTTCTGCCAAGCTTGTGTGTCGGGGGACTGTAATCAACCAATAGGAGACACTCAAGCACGTGCCTTGTTAGTATGTTACAGCCATGGATACTTCCATCGGAGACTGTACTACAGCTCAATCGCATCCTCATCTCGTTGCTCCTAAAGTTAATGTGCGTAGAAAATGTTAGTAAGTCTTTTGCGCGTAATTGTTCTAAACCTGGAATTCTCGCAGCTATGTTATTCTGTTTAGAATCTACGCATATCGGAATATCAAGTTGAAAAACTGCAAGTTCACGGTACGAAAGCTTTGCAAAGGCGAAAATGTCAGAAAGTCTAATGAGTTAAGCTATGCGATTCGTATCAGTTAGTGTCGATCATCCGTCGACCATGACGTTATGGAGTGCGGAGCTCGAGCATAGGGTCGTAAAGTGGCGTATGCTGTCGTCTCGCGTTACGATTTGTAAGCATCTCGATCGCCGTCGACTTACTCTGCTGCCAGTTTGAAGGGCATCCCTACAAACGCTGGGCTCAATGTCAGCGTGTACATCTCCATCCCGGTACCGCGCAGGTAGTCATTAGTCCATACAGCCATGTCTTGGGACTGTGGAAATGTCGCATAAGGAACGTTAAATCAAGAACATTCGAAGATCTTTGCAAAATCAGCAAATCCTTGGCGACTTCGAATGCACTTTAGGAGGAATTACGGAGGTAAAGATTTGAAAAGTAAATGAAAATGGGGCTGACCGTCTTGAAACTTCTCATAGCGAAGAGATTGGCCATCATGGTGGAGAATCCTGGCGCCAGGCAGCTCTGGGCAATGAATCCCAGCTTGAGTTCTGCGAGACAAATTACGTCGTCACCCTGCTTCCAGTCCCAAGATGGAATGTTGAGGAGGTAGGCCTAGAAAATAATAGAAAGATATAAAAATTATCTATGATGATATCTGACTAGAAAGCAATGATAAATTAGAAATAATTACCTATCGAAAAAGGGATAAAGAGAGCTGATTAAATCGAAAATTTTTTGAAGAAACTTATCTAACGCCAAATGAATGAATCAACCTACTTTTAGCTATTTGTTTTAAAGCCTGCGAACTGCTATAGACGGTATTCGCCGTTTTATTCAGGAATAAGAGTGATATTAAATTTTTTCTATTTTAAGATCTAAAATTGACTGAAACTACTTGTTTCTATTTTCAAGTTAGTTATTTATTTTTATTGTATTGAAAACAATCAAACAAAAAGGAACTGAGTTCGTCATCTAAGCTAAAAAAGCTAAATAGTCGGTAAAAATACCTTATTGTGGTACTGCATCAGTTGAATGATGACTCGGATGTCGTCGGAATAATTCTTGATGGAGATGACTCTCATGATGTTGGCAGCGTCCTCTGCATCAGGGTCCTGGCAGTACTTGTTGGCTAGCACTAGGCACGCGTCCGCTTCGTGAACCTGGGTATTGTCTATGGTTAGCTGGTCTGTGGTTAAAGTGTCTTTGTACTTTTTTTGATATAAGAGGCACTTCCATTAGGAAAATTGGGCGAATCGTATTATTCAGGAAGGAACTAGGAATACAGTATGATATTTAAAGCTCTGACTCAAAATTCCAATAAAACTTTAAATTCAAGTTACTAAATTAATGATTGTAAATTTGTGCCAATTCTTAATTAATTTTGACTAGGAAAATATGTTATAAGTTAAATACTTACCGTTATGACGATTTAAATACATAAAAATAGAACAATAAAGAACAACATTCAAAGGATTTGCTACCATATGTTTTGGTAACTAACAAGCCTGAAGGGTCATGCAAGGTTACAACGATGTTTTAAAAGAGATCACTGCTTTTATCGTTATTAATAATACAGAAAGTGCTTTTGATTGTTCGATAAATTCAGATGATATAAAATCAGCAGTGCTCACTTTTTATACAGAAAGCTGGTGCGGCACACAAGAAACACACGGAAGGGTCAACATCGTGCAGACAAACGAGTCATTCGTCAAGCCATGCACTAACTTTACAACTTACCGTAAACACTCGACAGAATCGACAACGACAACTGTACTTCGATCTACCAAGCAAATTTTAAAAAAGGAATCTTTCGTCGGCAACCATTTACGCCAATCAGCTCATTTAGCACTGTTCCATCGGTTGTACAGTACAAGTCAATATCGATTGTTTAGAGTATCGGTTAGGTGGCCAGCATATCGCATACAACACCCAGTTAGTAAGTACATAGTACATATAGACACATATTCCGGGGTCGCGCGGCCGGGGCACGCCGTCTCGCCAAGACAGAGGCGTGCGGGACGACGCACACAGAGGTCAGACACATTAGCGAGAGGCACAAACAAACAGCCCAAAAGTATTCGTATCAGAAGGGAACTGTACACGACTCCAACGACAGAACGTCTCCTCGATAGGTGAGACCGAGCGCTCTACGGCTATAGGAAGGACAGACTGCACAGCTTCAAACCGACACCACGTCCAAAGACCACATCGTCGTGTGCGCAGTGCTACTTACTTTGACCCTCTGGAGATCGATAGGGTTCATTATGGTGCCTTGAAAGAATTCCACAGTAGTAAAGTGTCTCTTGAACAGGCCCTCAAGCTCCAGGTCGGGCGGTTTCCTGCCATCAATACTCAGTTAACTACGGTCCGGATGGTGGCTAGGCTCCTGGCGCAGGCCGTTGTTACCATGCAACTCTATGTAGTATCAAAATACGCGGTGCGGAGGGGCGAGGGCGCGGCGATACCGGGCCCCCGACCCGCCAGAAAGCAATGATTGCATTAAAATAACCATAGGATAAAGTTACCAAGTGACAAAATCCTACGGTGACTATGAAACAGCATTTACAGAAGAAAGTATCACTGTATATAATATAATCAATGAATTAAATTACTGGTTCACTTAGACGCGAATCAATGATAAGTAGGGCCGTGCGATAAACTAATGCCTGCACTAGTCGGTCTTACTCTAACCTTGACTCTCTCAAGGTCGACTGCGTTCATCATTGTACCCTGAAAAAACTCGACGGTAGTGTAGTGACGCTTCAGGAGACCTTCCAGCTCAAGGTCAGGCTCTTTTCTGAAAGCGTCGCGGATCACACATGACCATATGACACACCACCTCCATTTAAATTGAATTGCCAGTGGCATGGTGAACAATGTTTATGTTACCATACTCAAGGTTAGTTTAAACTATTTAACTTATTGGTATTGTTAACTAAACTATAGATACGATATTAAATCGTTTAAACACTAAGTAGTATTTTCTTTTAAGCCTTAAAATATGAACTGACCTGTGTAAAAAAACAACCTCAACGTCCACATCTTCTCGGTCTTCGTGTAGGAAGTCTTTTAAAAAATGGCTTACTGATTCGTACGTTATATGTCCACATACAACAATATGCCTGAAAATTTATAAATTTATTATAGTATATGTAGAAAACGCCTTGCCTCGTGCTACGTAAATGTAACAGCATAATATAAATTCTAAAAAGCAGTTGAAGCTAGATTTATTTGAAAATGTGTACTGTCAAAGTTTAAATATGGCAGTTATAAAAAATACTTTACAATGCTTTACAGTATCTTGCTCTTTGATATCTGAATTTTAGCTTTTATTACAAATTAAAAGTAGGTAGCAATACTTAAGAGAAGCAGCAAAACTTATGTCTATAAAACAATACACAAGAAGTAAAGCAATTTGAAGTTTTGTTCAACACTTGGGACCGGAAAGAAATTAATGACATAATTGAGATTTAAACAATTAACAACCAACGAACAATGACGGTCGCAACAAGGTTAAACAAAACAAAATATGACGAAAGCGTGACAGAACACTACAGGATAACAATGTATTTATTAATGACAATCATTTTTAAGACCATATTCTACAACAAATTCACACATTTGTAAAACTTTTACTAACTAAACTTGTCTAATAAATACATCGTAATAAACCTCCATAATTCACAACAATCAGAAATTCCACATCTTTGCGACTTGCTGTTGTTCAATTCAAAATTTTAAACTAACAAATAAGATAATAAATTGATGCTTTAAAATTTACTAACTCGTAAGTCGCAAAGAAATGAACGATCTCAGTTTCGGTCAGGATTTGTGTAACTACGAGTATCTACCACACTAACACGTTTTGAAGAGTAAATGGGCCTCAAGGGCGTGTGACTATAGTGGTGACGATATAGACAGTATCATTAACGTGTATACGTAAGAACAGACTAGAAAAAAATCAAAATAAAATCGACATGTCTAATGCCGAAAAACGATGACTTCGAAGTGAATGTCGAAGGAGAAACGATATCGCATCTACAGACAGTAATGGTAAGGCTGCAGCCAAAAAGTATGTCAACCGTGAAATGAAACATTTATTTCAGCAACTAATAACTACTGAAACTACGTACTTCTGTTACTGTCTTTAGATTTTCAAGTAGTCGAGATTCAAAACTAAACGCGCGACGAAATATTAAAAGCTTGCCTCTCAGTATACTTCATTTATATTTAATTAAAATATTATGTCCCTGATGTTCGAAAACAGTTGATATTTATGATCAAGTCTCAATTCTTTATAAGTTCAACTTAAAAAGGGTTAGACACAGCACGATGTAGAAAGGTGTGGGCGTGGACAGACAGTCAACAGTGTCGGCACAATGATGGAGGTTGATGAGTTAAAATCTAAATCAAAACACAGAAGAAGAACATCAGTTAGAAGTCGATACAAACATGTCAAGGAAAATTAAGCAGACAGAAATAGGTCAAATGCAATTACATTGCGAGTGGCTACATTCACATGCATCTAAAAGTTTATTCTCTAAGGTGTGGCAAAGGATCTGATCCATCTGTATCGTAAAACGCAATAAAACTCTACCTTTTAATTAACGACCGCAAAAACACCGCAAACAATTTTTAGACGAGTAAATTAATAAATCCAAACTTTAATATGAATGATAGTGTATCGCCGCTAATGATGTCAATATGTATATGGCATGTCGAGAACTAAGCTAATTTTGCGTTTAAATGTCCTCAATGCACACAGCCTTGCCACGCTCTATGAATTTTTTACGTAAATACATTACACTAAATTTACCGAGGGGGTCGATTCAAAATTACATTACAGATTGCAAAACAGTAAAGAGGGTCAACATTAAGAGCAAGAGTACAGTACAGTAACAGTCGTGCAGGCAGGGAGGAACAGAAGGAGGCGAGCGGATGACACTCACTAGTCCGGCGCGGGGGCGCGGCAGCCCCCCGCCGGCCGCGAGCGGTGGGGTCCCGGGCCCCCGCGGCCGCGAGCGGTGGGGTCCCGGGCCCCGCGGCCGCGAACGGTGGGGTCCCGGGCCCCGCGGCCGCGGCGCGCGCGGACGGCTGTCGGCGCCCCGCACCGACAACTCCACAACACACTACGATACCACTCAACATTTATATCTCTCCGTTACTAAGCTTTACCATTAACATTCCTTAAATACGTACGGTTGTTACTAACAGAACATAATAACATGAAACCTATATGACGAGCGATAGCACTAGCCACTATCTGCTGGTTTCTATTCAACTGATCTCAAACCAATCCAAATATAATAATTTACAATCAATACCGACTCAAAAACAAAGACATTACGGGACTCGCGTCCCGCCAAAGATAAAGTGAGAACACAGAAGCGTGCTAAGAGAGGAAAAGGAAGATATAGATATCACAACACGGATACATTCAACGGAACGGAGTGAAGACAGCGGCTCACCTGCGTCCCCGCTCATTCTTGAGGGTGCCGCCATACTTGGGTCTAGTGCCGATTAAGTCAATTATCTCTGGGATACAACTGGCAAATATCGCCTAAACGCCGACAGACAAAACAAGACATTCACATTCAAGTCAAGTGAGTGTGTGGCCGGCGGCCGGCGGTCGGCGCGCGCGCGGAAGGGAGCCGCCGGCGCGCCGCTGGTGCGCGTGCGCGCGGGCGGCTCGCTTCCGTCGGTCGGCCGGCGGGCGGTCGGCGTCGGCGGGCGGCCGTCGGGCGGTGGGCGGCCGGTGGGGCGGCGGCCGGCGCGGGCCGGGCGGGCACACGCGGGCGCGGGCACTGGCTGTGTGTGTCACGGGACTCGTGGCGAGGTGCCGGAGCTAGCGCTACAGCGTGGCGACAGGCATCGTGTGCAAGCGAACAAACCAAACACTACTTCATCGACAGCATTACAAAACTTTACATCGGCTCTCTCCAGATCTAGTCTCGTTAGAAGGATTAAAAAGCTCAATGATTTCTCGAGTGTAATTTACGAAAAGAGGCATGTAGTAGTGCGTCGGTCGACCGCGCGCCTGTCTCTCGTGTTCGGGGAGAGGGGCGCGGCCGCCGGGAGCTAACTCTCCGAGCATGCGCCACGGCACCGAGAGACCGATTCTAGTGAAGGATTAATAAATTTCATTAGCAAACTCCGCATTCAATCAACCAAGTCAGATCGAAACCGTGAGAGGTAGGAAGGCAGGAAGCCGTGTGGAGCGGGGGCGTGAGAGCAGGGTACCTGCGGCGGACGTCCTTGTTGTACCGGCCGCCGTATTTGTTCCGCTGCGCCGCCAGCTCCGTGATCTCGGGGATCCAGCTGGCGAACACAGCCTACGATACACAGCAAACACCGTGAGGTGAGTGACCGCCCCCCCGCGCGCCCGCCCCCCGGCCCGCGGCCGTGAACCCTCGCGCTCGCACAAGGCTGTGTGGCTTGAGTGTCGTCTGTCTGCGTGTGGCTGTGGCGTGGTGTGGACGGGTGCGGGACTTGGGTGCCGTGCCGAGCTACGCTAGCGGGAGCTACGTGACGGCAAGCCGTGACGGGACTCGTGACCGGGTGCATGCAAAGCCTGGATACATACGCTAACTAATCGATGAACAGAACTTAAAAAGAAATCGGTTTTGCCGGATACTAAACTAAGAAGACGATGGGCATTCGGTATAGACGCTTGGTAGAGCGCGGACACGGGCGAGCCGTCGAGGGGGGCGCCGCGCGGGCTTCCCCCCTGCGCTACCGGCCCGGGGCGGTAGCGCGGGGCGAGGGCGCACGCGTGGCCCCCCGCGGGGCCCGCGGGTGCGCGCGAGTAGATAACACAAGACATCTGACGGCACTGAGCAAGCTTCGTATGTGGTGACTCGACATCGTCTGCGAGAGCTCGGGCGACGCAGGCGGCGCGGCAGGCGCGGTCGGCGGGCGCGTCTCGCGCGTGCCGCGTCTCGGGTCGCCTTCACTTTCGCTTCAATTTATACATTAAAGTGATACCTTTTTCCATGTTCACGCTTCAGCTCGCCACTGTACTTGGACCTACTTCCTACCAGCTCTATAATTTCAGGAATGCTACTAGCGAACATTGCCTGCAACAGACCATGGTGTCGATCGTACATCGAGTGTGCGCGCGGACACCATCGTGTGGTGCACGACAACGTCCGCCTCGATCTCGGTATATCTATGGTGAAGTACAGTAAAGTGTAGCCGGTAGCGGAGCGAAATAAAAAATAAAAGGAAGGTGTGTGTCTACCGGTGATGTGAGCAACTGAACACAGCCAGGCACAGGTGCGCATGCAGATCGCGAGGTGGGAGGGGAGGGACGGCGCGGGAACCGGCGCGCGGCGGGGCCGGCGACGGCAGGCTGGCGGCCTCCACTCCGACACGACACTACGCGCCCGGGGGCCACTGTCCCCGTACACTTCTCCGGTACTTAAGCTTAAAGATACTCCGGCAGCACATTCGTGGTGTCACATAACAAAGCAAAAGAAAAAGAAAACATCCATGCGATAGAAAATATTGCTCGAAGTGAAGCTCGAGTAAGATGCTCCGTCGATGGCGGTGGAGATGTTGGAAGTTTGGACACTGAGCGGCGCGGGCCTGCGTGTGGGGCCCGGGGCCGGGGTGCGTCCGCGTGGTCGGAACCGAACAACTGGCATGCGCAAGGGTGCACTAGTTCAGGCTTACAATCATTCACGAGCTGTGCGTTAGATCAGTACAGTCCTCTACCAAGTCCCATGTGAGCTATGGTTATCTTATCACAAGTAAATTAGATTATTTCCTTTTGCTTTGTTATCAGTACGGCTTTGTATGCAAGGAATCGCAAGCGTGGCGCGGTTCGACGGGCTAGCCGCAAAGTCGACGTTGCGGAGGCAAGAGAGCGACGTTGGCGCCTTCGCCCTCCGTATTATTATGTTAATAGGGATAGTAATAACTTGCCTCTCCTTGCAAATAAGTAAGTCTTAGAGAATTTATTTTAGTGAATTTAATTTTAATCAATATTTAAAAAATTTAATTGATATTCATAAAAGAAAAAATAAATGAAATGAAACTTACCAAGCCGACGAGGAGAAAAAAAACCAAAAAGGTCCTGCCAAGAACAGTGTGACAGAACACATCACCGTAACCTACTGTGGACATGGTGACTATGAGAAAGTACACACATGTCCAATAAGACAGCGATTGTGCGTTGTCAAATTCCAGGGGATCTCCAGAATTTTCCAACTGAAATAGAGGAAAATATTTAACTCGTATTTTTTTCTGTAACTTCCGCTATGCATTGGGATTTTGGCTATAATTTCGTGTCATATTATTTTTTAAGGCTTATTGCTTTTTTTTTGCACGTTTCCAAGCTGCTTTCAAGTGGGTACATTATATAGAAATCCATGGTAATATCTTTGTATTTATTATTTTCGACGAATTTCATTATAATATTCTCTAGTTAACTCGAGCATTATTTCGATAGTTAAAGATGTAACATGTATCGTATTTGTGTGTAGTTAGTATCGGATGGAGAATAAGTTTAGGAAGAAAATACAATAAACACAGATAAAGATCTACTGTATCTACAAATGCAGACTTACCAAATGAATAATTCCGGCCGCTGTCAGCCACACAGATATAAATATAGAAACTAATTGCGCCAACCGAATTGAGCTCGATGTCTTTAATATATTGAGGTACTGCAAAATATCAGGCACGGTCATTAAGCGTAGGGCTCGGAGAAACCTTAGCCCTGAAAACAAGAAAACGATTAAGGTAAATGTTAAAATTAAACTATTCATAACATTTGGCTTTTCTAACTTCAATCAAATCAAACAATTAATTGTAAAAGTATAATTGCAAGGAATGACTTCTTCACGATTAGAACTTTAACACTTAGAGTAGGCCTTGAGACATTTAATGTTTGCTTAATAATCCTTTATTATTTAGATAAATAAAAAAAGTCTTATTATGTCATTTCGATAAGCAAATAAGAGTTCTTACCAATCCACGTTCTGTCCAGGTATATTGATACAAAGGATGGGGGTATCGTGAAATAATCTACAAATGAATACATCTCGAGCATGAACCATAGTTTGTCACTAGCTGCTATAAACTGAAACAAATAATATTAGACATTAATCTAAAGAAACGAATCGTTACCTCCATGACTATAAAGTAATCGATAATCAGCGATTACTTACTCGTATAAAAAAGTAGACCATAAAAAATATGTTAAAGGCAAGGTCGATCTGCTGAGTAATATTGTCACTCCATTTCTGGCATCGCTCCACCTCCTCACTGGAATCACAAATAATATAATGTTCATATCGCAATCAAGTTGGAAACAGTGCAACAAACATACATACAACATCTCACGGAAAAGCGAGAGACTAAGTTACAATTTTCAGCTGACAAAGAAAACAAAAGCCAATTCTTGTACACGGTCAAATTTGATCGGGTGGTCCTCCATCGTACCGTCTGTAGTGCGATGGTAAGACTTATCGGTGAAGAAAAGCAAGCAGGGTTAGGTAGCGTAGGTATACAGTACTACACAGTAGTATTACGAAAAATATTTCAACAAATAACACATATTACAGATCAAATTCCATCAAATACTTTATAATACAGTGCGAATAAGCTGCAGAATAGCAAATTTAGATACATATTTAGTGTCCAATCAGAAAGTGTAAACGTTTTTAGGATTTCAAAGTTATCCTCTTTTAAAAGACCATATTTGACCATCTACAAGCTCCACAACATACAACTATCAGCAAACGGTCGGATCACATTTATTTGGCTTTCACTCACGTATTCCTTATGATTTGAGCGGTACCACAAGATATTTTATAATTAATATTTCAGCTACAATGAATAACGAATTTGGAATAAAGAAAGAGTTTTACCTGGACGCGTCAATAAAGTAGATGATGAGCGATGCTATACTCAGAATGAACACCAACACTACCTGGAAAGGAAGAGAGTACAATATTAAGTAATTGCTTTTAGATATCTTTAACAAATTGAGTGTTACCTCATATAGGCACATAGATTTCTTAACTAG
>DWTT01000362.1:0-16446 GCA_018250895.1 Carterocephalus mandan | reverse complement strand
TGAGTCTTGTTCAAAGTCAGACACAGTTGTCATGGGCGGCAGCGGATGGGTGGTGCTGCAAGCTCGTTTGCTATCTTTTATCCATAAAAAAAAAACAATTCAGGGCGCGTTGCTCCGACGAGGTGGACTGACGACGTGAAGAAGACAGCGAGAAACCGTTGAATTCAGATGGCGCAGGATCGGGAGGCATCTCCCTATGTCCAGCAGTGGACCCCTAAAAGCTGATGGATGGTGGATGATGCAGTCTTGTGCAAAGTCTGTTATAGTTGTCATGGGCGGCAGCGGATGGATGCATGCTCGTTTGCTACCTCAAAAATTCTTTCGGTGGCTTGTTCATTTGTTTCGTACGCTTGTCAATCAATTGCCATGACACAATACAAATCTCTAAATAAAAAAAAAAATTTAATTCTATTATTCCCATAATTATTGTGTGTTCTTAATAAATAAATAAATAAAATTAAAAATGGCAAATGCAAAATGGTAGAAAATATTCACACACACACACCTAATGACGATGACACCGTGTCATCAACAAATCAGACAGTTCTTGCTTGATTTTACCTGAGTCCGTGGTGAAACCAGCTTATCATTAAAAACTTATATGTTGAAAGAAAACGCACATAGCAGCAGCATATGAACCATGGAAACATCACGCGATGTTTTTATCTATGATTACTTCATCTAGATACTAAAATATTACTGACCACATTATTTTTATTTACCTTCCAGACACTCAAAAAGCCCCTTTACCCAGTGCGGCCCGCCGGTCAAGTGTCTCTGGGCGCGCACCCGGGCAACTCTCCGTGGCTCGACCGCGAAGCGATGCTGTGCGTGTTCGGCAAGCTGACGCCGCACGAGCTGGCCAACTGCGCGCTCGTTTGCAAGGCGTGGGCTGAATACTCGGTACGTGGGCAATATTATTGAAGTTTAATTATAGAGCTGTTGCTACAACCCATAGCCGTCCCACTGTTGGGCTAGGGTCTCCCCCACAGACACAGCTGCAGGAGGTCTAGAGCAGACTGCACGCTGATCCGATGCGGATTGGTGGGGGGATTAGTGGCAAACCCAGTGTCGAATGTTCTCCTGGAATGCAGGATGACTCAAACATTATCTGATAAATTTGAAATTTGCAGCAATTTAATACTATAGTTTAAGTTAACATTGAAGGCGTTCTCTTAAAATAATGAGGGTCTCTTATTATGTTGTTGTGCGCTACAGGGTTCATGATTTAAAATTAACATTTTAATAGTGTAATGCTTAATCCTGAATGTATTATGATAGATTTAATGTAAGATATAAAGCTAAGTGATAGATACTTGTGTATTTAAGTAAATTAGTTATGTATCGCGACAATACAATGTACAGTGTTAGCCCCTACAATTTGTAACTATAACTGGTTTCCAGATGGACCCGTCCCTGTGGCGCAGCATGTCGTTCGTGCAGGTGCGCGTGTCGGCCGCGCAGCTGGCCGGCATCGTGCGTCGGCAGCCGCTCTCGCTGGGGCTGGAGTGGTGCCACCTGGCGCGCCGGCAGCTGGCTTGGTGAGCTGGCTTTTCATTTTCTGAACCGGCATGAAAGTCTAGCTCTGACATTGAATGCTCACAAGTCGAAATTAAAGTCTCTAATTATCTAAAGGCCCTTACCTATGAAGAAACTGAAGATTTAATACACTTGCTAATTTAATTATTAGCCCCATAGCTTTACTAGTAACCTTTCATAATTTTATTGTATATGTTTTAAAATTCATCACTCACATTAAGCACACACAGATTCACACAATAATACTCACACACGCACACGCACAGTCGCACACGCACTCATATCATTATATTAGTTCGTCGTTAGTCGTGAATTTTCTATCAATATATTATACGTTGATGTTTTCCCAGAGCGGCCTGTCAACTAAATTACTAGCCCAACCCCAGCCGCGACTGTGTACCCTATTGGACTCTCTGTGGACGTTCCTCGACGAAGCGGCCCTTTGCGATATACTGGAACACTGCGTCGTCAGAGAATGCTTGCTCTTCGACTTGGTTTCACGAGTTTAGTAATTCTTTATTTACTTGACTAACTTTTAAATCCATGTTACTTTAACATCATGAATACCCGCCGAAGATTGAAGTTATTTCCACACCAACTAGATTTTGGGGGACTATCACAAAATGACTTGCGCAATTACTATTGCCGCACACATGCGAGCTTCAAATGTAGAATGAGCCTTATAGGCTTTCTCGGTGAATTTTGACATACAAGTGTAAAGTGTTTACCGCAAAGGCGACTTCTATGATGTTTCTAGTATTTATAGGCGAATTTGACAACCACCAGATGGCCCGTCAAAAGTATTCCAGCAATGTGTGTTACCAGTGATGACTTTGCTCCTTGTTGGTATCATTTACAAACTCAGAGGATACTAGTCAGATTCGACAAGGCGTAGCGGCCTGAAAAAAATTGCTAAAAGCCTTTGCACCTGCCTGAAGGAGTTCAATACGCCCTGGTATTGAACTCCGATTGAAGAAACCTCGGCTAGAGGAGGCCTTTGTCTTGCAGCAGCCGATCAATCGATGCAGATATGCTCCTGTAAATTTAGTTAGAAATGTTACATTAAAGACATGAATTTTCTTTCACCTATAAATCTTCTATGCTCTGTTTCAGGATATCAACTTTACTCAACAAATCGAGGGTGTCTACATTCTTTGTGGTCTGATGCAACATCGTGAGACGAGGCACCACCTTGTCAAATACGTCTTCTTCAATAAAATATCGTAAATAAAATCCCATTTGGTTACACTGTTCAAGTGTTCAACTTTGTCTTGGCCTTTTTGATGGTTATTTTTAGTTTATCCTTGTTCACTCTCACAATATTTGTATAGGTATCTAACTTGATAGCCATGCGATCCCATATTAAAGTACCTTCATATTTATATTTTAATCCTGAGTCATTTGACACGGGTACTATAAGTAGATAGGGGTTCCCGTCAAAAAAGGTTTTACGAGTATGTTTATTTTCACCACATGATTTATTTGACGACCCCGTGGCGAGTTGAGAGACCCTGACTGCCGAACTGGGCATCCCGGATTCGAATCCAGGCATGGGAAGATATTTATTTCGCAGATAAATATTTGTACTCGGGTCATGGATGTTAAATTGTGTTTATTTTCTGTGTGTGTCCACCAAACACAACACAGGCCTGAGCCTATGCAGGGGTGTGAATGTGTATAGTTTATATCTTTAAAAACTTTACTTTTTAGGTTCGATAATTTCCTGAACATCAAGTGTCCCGATGAAGGTGTTCTCCGTGCAGTCATTCGCAAGCCGTGGTGGCAGAGACCGACTTCCGTTCAAGGCGAAACTGATCCCAGAATAGCTGGTAAAATAGGAAGTTTATAGGAATATAGCAGATATGAAAGCTTTTGTTAGTGTTATTTAGATATTTTGAAAATCGAACCAAATTTCAAATGACAAGAAGGTAAAATAACCTTGGATGAAGGTAATGTAACCTTGGATGTTAGTTTGATGGTATTGAAGAGCAAATCCCAGACAAAAACCAAGAATGTTCATTATGTTAATCCATGTCGCCTTCAGTTTGAATTTTGCCCATTGTATACGTACATATAATATATATATCTTTCAGAGGTGACAATAGTTTTAAATAAACTACTGAAAAATTAGTACCTACCTACGCATAGACTACTGATTGAAGTAATAAAATGTTATTGTAATCAAAGCAATTGATATTTTTATCGTTTAAATTTTAGAAATGGCCGAAAAGGGTACTATTGGGCGCTCAAACTTAGTTCCAAGGACTTCAGGTAGGAAATTAAGATTTAAGAATTAGGTATAATCTAACTAATGAAATCTTTGTAATAAAATTTAAAATAAAGTGTGAGTAATTTAACTTAGTTCGAATTATTAACACTTAACCTAATTCGTTAGAAAAGATGTCCAAAGTACTGCATAGACCAGAAGATGATTCCCAGGCTGAATCACAGTTCAAGAAAGACTGCGAGAAGATAACTGCAGCGGTCGAGCCTTTGGAACAGATCCAGGTTATCATTATAATGTCTAAACATTTGGTGGATACGACAACGACTCCGTGGTGCGGTGGTGAGTCACCCTGACTGCCGAACCGCAGGTCCCGGGTTCGAATTCACCTCATATCGAATTAAATTATTTGACTTTGACCATGAATTCCGGCCGGGGCAGATATTTACTTCGCAGATAAATATTTATACTAGGTCGTGTCAAATTGAGTTGTTTTATACGTGTGTCTGCCACGCGCAACACAGGCTTTTAGGCGTTCCGTGGGGTTGTGTACAGCGTAGTAGTATTGCCAATTTTCGTGAACGACAGATTCAAAAACCAACCCCCTGGCGTCTGACTTTGCGAGTGATGACTACCACGCCACAGGTGAACACGCGACAGAAACTTCTAGGTACATAGGTAGATAGTAGCAGGTTATTTATTATTGGTCAGACTAGCTGGTTTTCTGTCAAATTTGCCTTATCTCATATAAGTTTTCATCTGGATTTCCATTATAGATTAAACTATATATTACAAATTTGAAAGCGATTGTATAAATACAGACAGAGATAAGTAAATAAATAGTCTCTGATCAAGAAGCAAGAATGATAAAATGTGCCTCAGTTTTCAATTTTCTTTCCCTCGTACAGATCTGCCAGCCGTCACAATTACATTCAATGCAATTAAACGAATTATTTTGTGTTCTTAATTGAAATGGCTTCTGTAGCTGATGATCGCCAGCAATGTCAACTTTTACACAGTTATAAGCATGACGTGTTGCCTATTAAAAATATGATAAAAATGATTTATCAACTAAAATAAATACAGGCCGTATAAAGCTTTGAAAACTACATTTTCCAATTTCACAGCTCGAGTTCTTATTGATGCTTCTGGACAACTCTGACGGCACGAACATGGTGCCATCCACAAGAAAGATCTTTTTGGAGAAGTTCAGAAGATACATCATGGACAATTGCATACTAGACATGGTACTAATGATTCTTAAGCATTTTACATAAAGGTACCTACTATAAGAATTAATCAGGCATATAGATTTTTTTTGTACTTTTCTTTCCCTACAGTTTTCCTAACAATTTGTTAGTAAAACACCATTAAAAATTACCCAAACATACTCTGATCATAATGACTGAATTATCAAGTAAATTAACTTATTTTCAATCAAGTGTTATTCAAAAATTGTAACCTTAACAACAACAAATCTATCGGCTTATCGCCAACTTTTTCAGGTCACCTTATCAGGTCAGTTTACTTTATGAAAGGGCGATCTTATAACGTTAACAGACAGTGTTAAGTATCACAGAACCACGTTTAACAACATTGCAGCAGTTTGGCAAAAATTAAATACATTCGCTACTTTTGTCAACCCTAATTAAGTATCTAATAAGGTTGAGGACCAACAGCAGTTACATAGAATTATTGCGAAATCTTCAGCGACGCTTAAAAATACGTTGTGCATAAAAGTTTACATCTCCAAACTACGATTGTGGGAATTTCAAGTTAGAAATATGCACTACTATTCCCGACCCGGGGTATCAACCCAGGACCTAGCAATAGTAATTTTAAAGTAGCTTTAATGCAAGACTAAGCCTCTGGCGCCGATTCATTGTGGTCGATAGTAGGGGAACATCATGAGATGAATGAATAAATGTAAATTCTCACCGGGTCTTTCCGCCTGATCCGTTTAAATATTCCATACATGTTCAGTATTACATTCGTTCTACTGCCAAATATAATTAGGGATCTAATATCTTGTCATTTCATAAAATATGAATATTTGAAACCTTAACCCAATAACAAATGTTCCCATGCACGGTGGAATAGAAATGGGTTCAGAAAATATTATGAGACATACGAGTATAACTTTTTGCAGTGTCAGAAAAATGTATCGTCACAACCCTCTAAAAAGCTAGATTCAATTGAGTACATAATGTATCTTCTCATGGTGTAGAAGATATTTTACGTTATCTCCTAGTTTTTACGGTTGTAGCACCGTAAAACCTAATTTAGATCACAAGATTTGACCCGAAAATACAAACTAAAAAAGATTGCAAGCTACTTATCTTATCTTTTAAAAAAGGCAAGCTCATTCAAAAAGTGAAGCTATAAATTTTATTCTTAAATAAGTAGAGTACTTAGTTTGATATTGGCAAAGATATTTCTAATTTCTTCCCGATCATTGAGTTGATAAGTAAAAAAAAAAAGAATAAATATGGTTTTAAAACCTGCTGTAAAATTTAAATTGATTGAAGGCCCACACCAGCTTGAGGCTAAAATTAATAACCTAGCACTCAATAGATTTAGCTATTTGATTTGATTGCAGAGGCTGTTCAATGTGTCGCGTAACTCCCCCGCCATATCCTGGTGCTGCCACGCGCGGTTGCTGGCCGCCACGCTGCGCCTCTGCGATGAGAACCCTCTTGGCCAACAGTAATTATACCCTGTAGAACACCTGTGATGGCGAAAGATACCACGCTACGCCTCTGCAACGAGGACCTTCTTGGCCAATAGCTACTGTACTGAGGCCAACACTAATTATACTCTGTGGTGGCCATCGACCAGTAGCTTAGGTTTTTCGTTGCTCGCGGCGGGCACGGCGTACGCGGCGGCGTTGCTGCCGACAAACTGTTCTGCAGTTTGGCTGAATACTTTACCAATGTTGATTTACCTTATGAATAAATAAATAAAATAAAAAAAGGTACACTGTGTACGCCGTTTCCGCCAGCGCGTTCACTCCTGAAGATAATCATCGTAATAGATCGAAACTAGTCGGCTTATTTCCGACTTAAATCACACGTGAGTAAGCCTGTAACTTCAACTGTGAATATAGAGACTCATGAATCGTTCAGTAATAAAATATTATTTAGTATTTTAAGTTCGATCGTACCAGTTTTATTTTGTTGAATTTAAAATACAAAAGATTAACTTTAAAAAAAAGGTGAGTTATTTAATCATGATATTGATTATTTCAGGCACAGCATGCCACTGCATATACCAGCTAAAACATTTATTGACGGCGAGTTAGATTTCTACAACGTCGATCGTCTTGGAGGAGTCCTGCCGTTCCTGGTGCGAACTTTACGGTGTGTTTGATACGAGTGCATACGAGTACAGTCATCGGCACAGAACTTGGTCGGCGAGTTGTCAGTAAGCGCTGATTGGTTCGCCAGCCGTATTATGTCCCTTGCGTTGATATCCCATGCGCAGCTATCATTCCGAATTTAGTTAAAAGGTTTACTTTACTAGCCATTGCAAGAGCCTGAAAGCTGATATTTGAGCTGTCAGTCCGACGAGTCACTGAATTGTGAGTTGCTTCTTTTGCCAAGGCTTTTCTGGCTCTTCCGGTTGGAGGGCCTACGGTCTCTAGGCTAGGCCTTTCTACCCGGGCAGTTCTCACTTGGCAGTGAACACGCGGTGTTGTATCAATCGAAACAATAATTTAAATATAAGTACTGTTAAAATTATTTTAAAAAAAAGCTTTTTATAACTTTTTTTTTTATTTCCGTGCATTGTCATCGGAACCAAATACGTGTGCCGAATTTCAGCTCGATAGCTTCAGTGGAAGTGGGTGAAATATTGATTGGAAGATTCCAGGACATACATACATACATACGAGTGAAGTTAAATAAAAGCTTTTAATAATATGTGTGCCAAATTTCAGCTCGATAGCTTAAGTGAAAGTGGGTGAAATATTGATTGCAAGATTCCAGGACATACATACATGAATACATACATACATACGAGTGAAGTTAATAAGCTTTTAAAAATAGGCTGCGCAGTTGGGCGCGCTGTTAGGAATGAATAAGTGTTAGCTTATTTTAACAATACGTGCTAATTTAACGCTTATTTAACAATACGTGCGTCCCGTCGCCTGCGTGACTGTCAGTCTGACGAGTCACTCTCGACCCCAAGATGTCACATGAGGGAGCGGCCGCCCGGTGGACGCGCGTGAAGCAGGGCTACCCCATAGACGCTTCTGTGGGAGCCGAAATTAGCCGGGCCAGGTTCCCACAGGCCCCCACAAAGGTCTCCAGCGAGGGAACCTTCAAGTCACGCGCTATCACGTCGTTCCTAACGAAGCGGCTACGAGTCATCTCCAGTAACTAATCTGAAAAACTTTTAGACAGGACCTGGTCGAAGCCCTCGGCGAGGACAATGCGTTCATCCAGAGTTTCGAACCGAACTACAACAGAGCTGGAGGGATTGACACAGGTATTCTTTGTTAGTGTTCCCTTTTTTTTACTTAAATTAATATTAAGGCATCTCCACGCCCACGCCCCATAGATGTCCCACTGTTGGGCACAGGTCTCTCCCACAGCCAGAGCTGCGGGAGGTCTAGAGCATACTCAATCATACTCGATCAAAACTCACTATTTCTACTTCTTTCTACTGTCTACTCAGTAATTCCCCTATTCCGCTACATCGTGACATATTGTTACATTTAACGATTGATTACATGTGACGACTGGTTACATACTTTTGATTTCTCAGTTCTAAACTTTCACGACCACCAATCCGAAGGAGAGACCCGTGCCCAGCAGAGTGGGACGTCTATGGGTTGCAGCAACAAACTTTCACAACAGTACAATAAACTCTATCCTTAGATACCCTACTCGTATCTATGGATTTAAAACAGACACTACAAAAGGAATGTAGGACCAAAATAGCTAACGGTTATCCGTTTATCTGTACTATTCAGCCCGCGTGACTCAGAAGCCTTTCAGCGTTTGATTAACCTTCGTCATTGCTACCGTATTTTAGGGAGGTAAAAAGTGTGCTTATTGTCTCCATTTGGATTTTAAATTCTTTTATGATAGTTGTCACTAATTTTATTACTGAATGATTCGTGTCTTTATTCATAGTTGAAATTACCGGCTTACTCACGTGTGATTTAATTCGGAAATAGGCCGACTAGTTGCGCGCACTGTACTCCGTGCCCAATGCGAGCGCGTTCACTCCTGAAGTTGGCCATTGTAATTGACTGAAACTAATCGGCCTATTTCCGACTTAAACACATGAGTAAGTTTTAACTAACTTTATGAACAAATGCCGCTAATAATAATAATAAGCTAGAGGTCTTGGGTTCGATCCCCGGGTCGGGCAAAGTATTATTAGAAAATTCCTAAGTAAGTAGAAGCTCGGAGGAAATTTGTGTCTGGTGTATGACATAGGCTCACCACCCATTACATGGGACCTAAACATAACTGGTGAGAAGTGGGCGTATACACACATCTCCTACCCCTTCGGGTACATTATGGCGTGATGTTTTGTTATATTAAAATGGTATTGGTCAATGTTTAGTATTACCTAAATCCTTCAAGTTTGGACTGACTTCATTTTTTCACGAGACCTTATCGTTTTTTCATTTTGCTCTGTTCTTCGATGGCCAATACTGCAATAGATATAGGCAGCAGCCTGAGATGAACTTCCAAGTATTTACCATGTTGAGTGACGCTATAAAGGCTAACAGAAAAAAAAATCATTAGTCTTTACATATATTATTAACCAACTCACATCAATTATAATTTACAGATCTACGTCACATAGTGCAAGTTATATTTAGAATTTACGCAGCTTAAATTATGTACTAAACACGTAATATCCTGTCTTGAATAACCAACGGATTGAGTGAAAGACGCCCACGTAGCGACATCCTGAAATAACTTCGCTCCATGGGGTTTCCAAGCGTCCTGAAACGCCCGGAAAAATTCGGAAATAATTTTCAACCTCCATAGGTTTTGAAAGCGGTGTCAGCCTTTCACACACACCTGTCAGTCGGGTTCAAATCAGGGATATTTGTAAGTTATGTGCGTTTTAAGAAATTAGAGGTTGACCACAGCCTATTTGAAGACATGATTGTGAAGTCTGCCAATTCACACTAAGCCAGGGTGGTGGACTATGGCCTAACCCCTTCCATTCCGAGAGGAAACCCGTGCCCAGAAGTGAAACTTCAGCACGATTCTGGTCCTCAAACGAACTAACTTTTACTGTTACTCTAGTCTTTAGCAAGCTCGGTGTCAAAGAGTGAATGGCAGATGGTTAATCAATGTCCCGCGTAGGCTGGATGGTCAAATATGTGGATAATGTGGATGAAAAATATTCACACATGTCTGGAGCGTGTGTAATCAAATTAATAATTAGATACGATTCGTTTCAATAAAGAGGTGCTATCTAACGCTTACTTATATGGATGTCTACGCAGAACTTTTTTGAATATTATCTAATGTCAATCAGATCAGATTGCATTACTTTTTTCATATCAAATGACATTCAATCTTGTGTCATGCAATCATTTTTCTCACTTCCATGTTCCATGCACAAATTTTAATCGAGTTTGTTTCTCCAATTTCTGTCCTCTTTCTTTGTCCCACCACTCCTCTAGTAGGTATATTAGAATTATAAAAAAAAAAGGTCTGTAAGGTAGGTTTACGGACGATAATTTTACGTAATAACGTCATAATAAATATTATTAGAAATTGTAGCGTTGATTCACAAAACGTAAACTAGATGTCACTGTACCTTTTTCTCAATCACGCTATCAAACTGTACTGTGTAAAATACAATAAATCTCAGTACGCCCTAGTAAACTAGGTCTATTGCTATGGGTTACAGACTAAAATTGTATTGAATACGCTTGGCGTAACACTTGGCGGTACGTTTGGCGGTACAGGTGGCGTAACACTTGGCGGAACGGGAGGTTGACGTCACACTTTTTTTTCGTATGTGTAGTTGTTCATCGATTTATAACACGTTACACGTCAAAAAATATGTTATTTGACAGTATGTGATCCAGGCGTTTAACTTAATCAATAGGAAAACAATAAAGTTCACATCATTCCTTTAAAAAAAATCGCAAAATTAGTTCTAAGCAGGAAAAAGAATTCGTTTTATTTGAGCTCAGATGGGTAGTAAAAATTATATTTAATTTAAAATTATACAAAAAAAAGCTGCTAGGTACTAAAACAAAGCAAAAATTATGGGCATTTTACTTATTAACAGGGGTAAGCGACATGGCGGCTGGGTCGCCAGCATTGGCCACGCTGCCCCAGGTGATATCATCTATGGCCAGATTTATGCATCCGCCGTTACCACCCGCTGGTGCCAGGTATAGTAGAATTTACGAGTTTATACTTTAATTACATAAAATACATATGTACCTATTTAGAAATTTCAGGATTCCAATGAGAAAATAATCTAGAAATCTAAATCAAAACCTGTCTCGTGACCTCTCGTACTTATAAGGGCGATGTACCCAAATGATAAATTTGGACGAAGGATGACTCGTACCACTCTTTTCGATCAGCACAATTATATTCTACAAGGTATACGAGTATATCGTTGACGAGGACGCAAATTGTAATTTGACAGATATATTTAATTCTATTTCCACCAGCTACAGCTAACATTGATTCGGCTCTGAATGCTAAAATTTCGTTTTTTTCATTCAAGAATGTTAGTACGTAATAATAGTTTTAAAAACAATTTCACATTGATGAAACAATGCTGTTTTGAATGAGATATGAATGGCTTAGGGATAAATCATATCTCATTCTCGTTTAATAGGGGCAGAAAGTCTTGAAAGCTGTAGGGGAATGTAACCAAGTACAGAATAATACCTTATATACGGAATCTAAACTGTATTGCGGTAGGACATACGACAAAATTCCATATTATGTGTACTATTCCATATTTGGATACTTTCCTGTTATCCATTTCACAGAATCAACGGAGAAACAGCTCTTGCTCTGAAAGGCACCCGCTCCATGATGCCCGGTGCTGGAGCTATCGATGCCCGCGCGGCATACCTCAGGCTCCTCGACGGCCTGCTGGCTCTCTACCACGGCTCTGCTGTCAAACACGCTGAGAAGGTATTCCGTCTATTGGCAATTGCTTTCACTCGCTCTCGGGTTTGCCTCCGATAGGAACTTGGCTCAGTTCTTGATGTCGGAAGCTAGATCTATTGATGCCCGCGCATAATGCCGCTGGCGCTGTACCACGGCTCTGCTGTCAGACATGCTGAGAAGGTATTCCGCCTATTGGAGTTTGGTTATGTTCTTATTTGTTGTTTGCCTGTGCTGGCTCTGAAAGGCACTCGGTTCTTCTAGCTGGTCGCTGCATCATATACTATCCTAAAATTGTTAAAAGGTTTCTTGGCGCTGTATAACGTTTCTGCTGGCAAAATGCTTTTGCAATGGCTATTCCTCACTTTCTAAGAGTCGACTCCTTCCTGAGCACATTGTATTTATAAAGACTCCTAGATCTTGTCTAAATATGCCAATGCTACAATAATAATTCTAACCGGTCACAACACTATACGTACCTGTACTGTACACTGTAGGTACCTAGTGTAATTTTAACTCCTATTATAATTTTCCAGCTGTGCGAGCTACGGGATAATCAACTCGACATGGCCGATTGCCTCCACGATATTGAACAGCGCATGTACTCCGTTTTGACTGAACTAGAGATTGTGGGAGGTGAGCAAAACAAACAACAAAAAAAGATGCGGAAATTTTTTCTTGAAGTTATATATGGCCGTAATCAAGGAGAAAATATTTTCAGGCTCCAATGAATTAACTGATGTGGAAAGGGCTAAAAAGGAACTGATGGAAAAGATGTTGAAGGAATTGGAAAGATCTAAGGCTGTTTATGAGGTAATTAATCTAACTTTGTTTTGTACCCAGGTTTAATTTAGATAAATTGAAGGCCGCGAATACATTTGATTATGTAACTTATTGCTCTAGTCCAATTCCTTTTATCTTAAGTAATTGAAAACTACAAATGGAATAAATATCATCATTTTACATTTGAGAATGAAATTGCCACCAGACGAGTTCATTAACATACAGAAAAGCAAAATATATTTTGATATACCTACCAGTGTCTCTCTCACAATTAAGACGCATCTAACGACACCTCTAAAGCTAAAATTCATTAAGCCATTTAGGCTACAGAGCGTGCCAAAGAAATATACATATACATATTATTATATACTTAAAATGTTTGAAAACCGTTTACCTTAATTTTAATTTTATTATTATTATTATATTATTTCAGGAGAAATTAGATTCGGGCGCTCTGCAAATGGCGTGGGTGATTGGAGCGACGTGGACCAAGAGACGACAGACTGACTTGGCGAAGCACTTCGCTGGCACCCTGCACTCGCTGCGGCTGGCCTCCGAGCCTGAATACGCTGCGCATGCGCAAGTAAGACCATCTAGCAACCAGCATCTTGAGATCCTCTTTCATTAGCTTGGGCTTTTCTTCTGTTCACATGTCTACCTATTTAGGATTAATGGTTTCATCTTGATAATATTATCCTTACTTAGTCTAAAAATGGGGAAGTGTATTATTTTGGTTTGTTGGATTGTCGTTCTTCTCCTTTTCGACATAATTCAGATCGAAGTGATAGTATAGTGGACGGCCTGGAGAATGATATGAAAAATTGATCGAATTAATTTTTTTCAACGAATGTAGTGGGTGTCCTGGAATGGCCTATGATTCTAATGAAATAGATAAAACACTGTAATGATCATTTGATTTCAATTGATTCTTAACTATGGATACATTTTTAATGAATTGATCGATTAAAATCTAAATTTTGATCGGAATTTGATCAGCGGAACTGCGGATAAAGCTAGATTTTGATTAGTGATATCTTTGGTGTAGCATGTGCTCAAAAAATGGGCTATAGGTAGATTATTTTTTAAGTTTTAAATATACATTAATGGTAGAAGTAATAATAAAATATATTACTTCTACCATTAATGGTATTACACGGTGGCACGGATATTCAGTTAGGTACCTACTATTCCATTAAAGGAATTCAAAAGTTTGAGTAGATTTAATTTACAGACTACGAGTAAGGAAATTCTGCCCGGGAAGAGTTCAATCCTCGGCGGCCCCAGCTACGCGTCGCTGCAGTTGGAATACACGTCTAGCTCGGACCAGAGGTAGGTACAGCAGTCGGCACGAAATTGTAGCTCTGAACGAAATTATAAGGGGATAGCTGCGCATGGGGTATTAATGCGGAGAACATAAGCCAGACTGTACTTTTTTATGGATATAAGATAGCAAACGAGCTTGCCAACCTTACTACAACTAAAAATATGTAAAAATTTATGTTTTAGCAGTTTTTTTTATAATTAAATAAAACCTGCTGAATAAACTGCGAAGGTGGTCCTCACCCTCCTTCCAATCCATTCCCACCCAAATCCTCGAATGGATAGAAATTTTGGATTAGCAATGAATTAAGTTCGTTGAGCGAACTATAAGCATTTACGTTAAGTAGTAAGGTTATTTAAGTTTTATAGTTAACGTTTTTTAAACTGCTTAACTCAGGTTTCGCTGAGTAGTTTTTTATAAGTTTGGACATGCTTCAAGCTTTGAAATAACTTTAAATTTCGGTCATTAAAAATTTATGCATAAGAATTAACCAACTTTACAAAGTATACTAATTTTCTTTTGCATAGAATCTTTCATGGTCTCATGAGCACCATTTTCAGAGAGGAAGTTTGAAAAATTTAATTATGCTTTGCTATGCTAGGAGTAATTTATTCTAATTTAACAAGAATCTATTTTAATATTTACGCAAAATAAATAACATTTACAATATAAGTGAAATTCCCAGGTTCAATACCTGGCCGGGCAAATTTTAGTATCACTGATATTATAATTTCATTTGTGGTGCAGTGCAGTGTCTCGGACGAAAGATTATGTATATTATATTTATATAATAAAATCGTGGTATAATAAAACAGATTAGGTATTCATCTAATTTCTTCATCAGCATTTAAATGGAAAAAAGTTATATTAAAGATATATAAGCATGATGTTATGACTTATTATGTAAATAGATCCAATAAATCGATATTCATTTTAAAAAAGTTAAAAAATCCCAGTCCACAGAGCCCAACGTCACGCGTGACGACGCCCGGAGTGAGCTCCAGTCCGCAGATCGGCCCACCCATCCGAGGTACAGCTGTCGGCACGAAAGTTTAACGTTATTTTTCAATCAATCTAATAAAACATTATTTTACGTAGTATGTGGTATGTTTACTATCCCTACATTGTAGTGAGATCAAGAAGGCACTTCAGAAAGAAAAACAATAAGCTAGTATTCGCACGCTTAAGCCCATAACCGGATGGTTAAAGGGCCATGAGATGGTAGGAGTGTCCCTCTAAAACATGTTCTCCTCTATCCCTCTATGCAGAGTCTCAAAACGCGGATTACCCGGAGTCCCTGTTCGCTTTCGTGCCGGAGTACCACGTGGACGCCATGTTGGAGCTATGCAACACGCTGCGGCTCTACATGCACCCCACGGTCCCAGTGCAGCAGATACCAGGTATCTTTTCTCTATGTATCAAGACCAGGTTGTTGTTATAGTGTAATCTGCAGCTAATGATCCCGGGACCACAACAGTGCTACGCTGCATGCTGACTATATGGCACGTCGACATTTATCGAAGTTTCATCCTCACCGACTGGATTTCTGGCGATCCACCGACCGACCGATCCGACCGTTTAGTACAGCGGTTTGCGCAATCCTTTTTACCGCGCACTTGTCAACTGTGGAATGAACTTCCTTCTGAGGTATTCACGGTAGGCTATGACATGGGGTTCAAAAAGTTCCAAAAAGGGCGTAAAAAGAGCTCTCCTTCAGGGCCGGCGACGCATTGGCAACTCCTCTGGTGTCGCTTATGTTCATAGGCGACGGCGACTACTTACCATCAGGTGGCCCGTCCGCTTGTTCGTTTGGCCAAAATCTATTAAAAAAAAGTGGGGTTGCCCGTTATCTTGCCGCAGACGCAGCCAGCAACCTCAGCGAGACTTGTGCTGCTGAAGTACATGACTTGTTCTGTTTGAATATCCTAATCATCACCTCTCACTTAGATCACACTTCACGATCTAATGAGAGGTGATCGATGAAACTGTCGTCAGTCTTATCTCTCTTGCCTTATAAATAAATTAAAGATATCCTGACACAGGTACAAAAGTTACAACGCATTTCCAAAGCTGCGGAAGTTCTTGTTATACTTTACTAAGCGGCGGTGGAGGGTTTAGTGGCCAACCCAGTGTAGAATGTTCTCATGGCACCCGAAGGTCATCGACAAGGCTTGCGGTTGTTTTCAATTGTGAAAATCGACGGCTTATCGTGGTCTCCGAAGCACGGAAGGGCCCTTAAAATTTTGCCACTAGCGGTCATCCGCTGAGGGGTCGCTAGTGAAGAGCCCTTCAAGGGCTTTAAGGGCTTTTGCCATTGGAGGACGCGATAAGCCGTCAAGCCCGGTTGTTTTCAATTGTAAAGACAATCGTTAAGTTAATTAACCGCGACCGTCGATGCTTAGCTCTGTCGATCATTGTATATCTATATCTATATCTATATCTATATCTATATCCATATCTAT
>DWTT01000361.1:0-16449 GCA_018250895.1 Carterocephalus mandan | reverse complement strand
AATGTCAATCCCATACATTTGTTAATCTATTCTATTTCTATTCTACTAGCGTTTTGCCACTTGTCTAGGCCCCCTGAACATTAGTTGGTCAGTTCGTTAGTAGGTATGAGGACTGGGGACTATTAGTGATAGTTAGTCCTGTTTGTTTATGAGGTTTACGAATATTTTTATCATATATAATTAAAAATACACTGTGACATATTAATACTTTATACATATGTATATAGTAATGCGCTCAAGCAAGCCGTAGGAACTACATATACCAAATTTATTATTATAATAAATGTTATCTTTGTTAAAAATCTAACCAGCTAGTTCATCAAATTTGGTACTTTAAGATCATTATGTGAAAATGTTTACATGCACATTAACACGAAACTGAAATGTTATCAATATAATCAGACTTAATACAAAATGTTTATAATATGTATGTATATTATGTGTAATATGCTTCAAGTGCTTTTTACTCAGTGGCTTTGTACTTCTTTATCTGATATGATGAGTTTAATTTCATGAACATCATATATTGACTTTCTTATTAGAACTACCTATTGACTGATTCAGTCAAAATCCTACTAACTTTTTCAGATTCAGATTCTTTATTATTTATCTTTATACATAATCGGTTTATTTGAGTTATTCGACAAATAAGATGAAATAAGCTTTAAAGCCTATCCTCGAACTACATAATATGCTTCTTTTTAATAGAATTTTTAATACTGGATCTTATGATCCAATTGATCGAAGGCTTTAGTCATGTATATATGGCTGCTACCAATATTTTTTTATCAATATTGGTGAAGCTTTTGATAAAACATATAGTGCCATATCTATTGTTTTATTCTTTCGAAAGCCCGTTTGCTCGTTTGCTAGTGATTTATTGAACGGTATTTCTATGTACATTATTGTGTTGAACCGTATTTAGCCAGATATCTAAATCGATTTAAAAACTATAAGGGTTGTTGGAGTTGGTTCCCCCTAACATTATAATGTAGTCGTGTGTAGAAAGTTACTATTTTCTTATGTTTTTAATATTCCATCCAGTTTCGCGTCTGGTTTCCAAAAAGCAAAATACTTCAAAATCAGTACCAGTCAAGTTCTGCAATATTTTTTTGTATTCCCTTTGCTGACTATAATTTTCTTTAGTTTCTTGATGTCTTCTGTTCCTTTAATTATTGTTGTAGTTTTAATGCTTCAGTGTTTTTGATAATTGTGATGTTTCGTTTCATGCCATGCAGTCATGTGTCAGTAGTTATGCCCAATGTGTGCGAGAGTGTGTATGCCTAAACAATTTCCGAACGATTATTGTCTTAATGCTAGTCGTGCGTTCGTGTGAGTTTGACAAGTTCACATTACGTTCAACCTCCAATCATCTGTATTAATGTGTTCACTTGTTTTTAATTTAAAATTAATTGGTTAATCAAGTGAAAGTGTATTATTATTATTCACTGTAATGTAAGATATGTAACCTTATAGATGATTTTATAATCAAGAAATGTTTTGAGGTTATTTTCCAGACTTTACAGACGCACTTCACAAATTATAGGTTAAGTTTGTTAATTCAATACTTTTGTCAAACTCAGTACACTCACTCAGTACAATTAGTTAAATACTAATGTTAAATAAATTATAAATGTTTTTTAAAACTGAAGATCAGCACATACTTTTTAATTAATTAATATTAATAACTGATTTATTTTATTTCAAATTCTGTATAATGCGCTAGCGTTGTATAAATAAACGCATAAATAACTAGCATCTATTTTATATTTACAAAAATAAAATATATAAATTAATACTATGATACGAACAAAATTTGTCGGCTACAGCGTTCTTGTGTTTTAAAGGAATTATCACCCCAGCTATGCTTCCGGATGTCCTATGGGGACAATATTTACAAACTTTACCTGCAAAGCTGTTAAAACGGCGAGGCCATTTTGCCAAATTTCGAATTTGTTGCCTATTCATCAAGAATCAATTCTAGTGAAAGCTGTAGCCGGCACAATAATGATCTCATTAAATCTACGTCTTACTATTAGTGAATTGAAAAGAATACTTGAAACAGAATGCAAAGTAATATTATTAAATAATGCTATATTATAGATGAAGAAAAATGTTTGATGGTATTTGGAAAAAAAATATGAACCTTCCACCAGTCTGGGGGGAATTCCATCACATACGAGGAAGGGCGGCGGGCATCTGTCGGGTAGCCAAAAATTGGGTGGTAGACCTACAAAGTACGAACATCATTGTAAGGTATTATAGTCTATGACAACACTAGAAAAATCTCACATTTGTCCAATTCAAAATTCAGTTAAATAGCATTCAAAGATACTCCCTCTAACTATATCTTTTTATATAGAAATGGTGGCGTAACTTGTATTCTTTTACGCATAGTTATAGACAGCTTGCATGGATTTTTAGACTGAATTTTGAGTGTTTTCAATATTAAGACACTTATTTATATAAAGTTACGCCAAGTACAACGAAAGAGCATATACATATGCATCGATTAATATATATATATTAAAACATTGACATGCCATCACGTCGGTGCATACCACATACATTATAATTACGTCAAAACAAAGCGAAGTAATAGGAGTGTTATCATGTCATAGAGGATTCCATTAAGATTACTACATTTGGTTTTGTAATCATGCCATACGAATGTAGATTGTCAAAAATAAAACATCAAATAAAATGAAGAATTTGCGATAGGTAACACTTCACTGCTTAAGAAATATTCTTATTACTTTAATTTAAAAGTACTCATTCTTATCAGAACATGTCCCATGCTGTTCTTTTCCCATTTTCTTCATTCACAATGTACTAAATAATAAGGTTCAACCAGCAACAGTGGACACAGTTGAGTTATTACTATTGGAACATATATTTTTAATTTCAAACAGTATTTGCTCACTTCAGAATCTAGTTCATGAAGGTGGTACAAGAATGGTTTGGAGAATTTAATGATCAATTTAAAAATGCTTATTAAGGCTGTGGCACTTTCAATTAACGCCAATTGGGTGGTACGAATACGAAATGCAACGAATATAATTTAGCTCGCACACCGTAGCGTACGGCAAACATTATATTACAACTACATTGTTACGACGTGCGAGGTTACACCCTGCTTCGGACAATTTTTTCATCACTTTCTAAAACCATAACATGTTTGTTTGGCAAATTAGCAATAGCAAATAAGCTTCAAAATTTATCAGTTCTTGGTGTATGATTATGATGTACTTTCATAACAACAGATTTCTTTTTGATATCTGATAAATAAAACAACTGTTGATTTAACTTGCTGTAGAAATTTTTTATGTATAACTAAATTATACGTGTAAACAAAATACAGTTGTCTAAAGTTCATATATATACGTATAATTACATACAATAAAATATATGACCAATTTTATCAATAAATATCAAAATATTTAAAAGGGTACACAGTAAAGTTAACGTTATTTTGAACACAATGAGACTGAATATTGTATTGCGTGCTATATCTGTTTAATCGATGGTCATGAATCGGCTTTACGTGATAAACATTGCAAAGGCGCTCGTTAATAGCTTCGCACTTTACTTCAATTATTTATACGATTAGCCCTTTAAAGACTTCGGAATAAATGATAAATAATACAAAACACTATTTATGCATTTCTTAATATTCTTTGAATTTCTATCGGTTACAATTTTGTAACGGGCAATTCAAGACAATTGACAATTTCATTCACACAATCAGAGCTTATTCATAGGAGCGTTGCAGGGTTAAATAGGGACTAGTCAACCACTACATGATTATATGAGTTAAATCAAAGGAGCGTATTTTTATTAAATTCAAACAGTGTTCTTAGGCATGTACACACAGCTATACGCAGTGTTAGACAATATTATAATACTTTCTTCTAAAACGATAAAATATATATACATTTATTTGCGTTACTACTAAGCTGACTGCGTAGTTTTGCGCATTATGTTGGAGTTTTCCATGGAGAAATATCATAATATGTCTTTAACTGAAGACTTGAATTATACAAATTACAAATTTTAATATGTCATATTATTATATTAAAATAAAATGGTTCTCATCAAAAAAATAATCTTAGAATTATAAAGATTAACCACTGCCGAATTTTTATGTTTTAGTAGATTAACTGTATGTCTGTGATATGGTAGATGACACAGTGAGTTAGGTACATGAAGACAAGTTATATTGTCTTTGAAAGATAGGACACCCGCTAGCTACACTATAAACAAGCCCTGTTTGAAGGAACATCGCAAGGTAGCCGCCAATACGCGGAGAATAATATACCAAATAAATATTATATTTTAAACACGTGTTTTTTCTCATCATACATATTAATATTTTTTTTCCAGGTTGGAAGAGGATTTTGCAAGCAATGTATGTAAGGTATTTAAAAGCACCAATTCTAAAAGCGGTTGTATTGTATAATCACAACAGAACACAAATGCACGGAGAGTTTCTAATGCAAACTTGTAATAAAAATCAACGCAATCAACATAAACTAAAACCATCGGATACATTAAACTACTTTGTTTCAGATATCTTCGTTACTTCGTGAGCAAGTTATTATGATAATATAGACATTTATCTACATGTTGCAATACAGGTGTATATCAGACAATATTAAGCTAAGGCATCCCACACATCGAACTGAATGTATCGCAGATAAATGTAAGTTCTAATATTGGTTACTAGAATGTTAGGGACCTAGCGGAACATTCGAAGGCGCATTCAACAAATTAATTCGACGGTTACAACATAATTTTTACTTTGACATAATTACATTGCATCGTGCTAGGGGGTAATTATGTCAATCCAATTCGCTAATGACATAGAGCATGCGATATTAGCTTTAAAGCTATCATCCGCGAAACATTCGCTTCGATGTGCAACGTGTCAGTATTTGTAGCTGTGCTAGTGGGATTGAATTGAAGAAACAAGCGAGTCATCATTGTTCAGCCCCTACATCAGAGTAAATCCCCTACGTACAATAAAATGTCCCTACTTTATAAACACCGTTTAATTTTGTCTGTTTATTAGTTTAAAGTGACGACTGGTCACATGCCAGTAAGAATGAGTGGAACTAGTTAATTGCCAATTGAATGCATATAAGTTCAGCCTTTTCTACTTCACATCAACAATTTTCATCCCCCGATGATGTGAAACACAATGACGACTAGCTATTTTCTTGTAGACAAATCAAAAAGTAACTGGATTGAACAATATTACAATTTCCAACACATCCATGATAATTAGACAAATCGTTGGTTACTAAATTGCTTGTTAGCTATAACCGTTAACCATTCGAAACATTCGAAAGCAAAAAGTATCAGCATCCGGCTAAACTTCGCTGTATACTTTTATTTTTCCAGATACTTTTTAATACAAGACATGTTTGGCCAATATTTGCCTGAATCACCACTTCTTAGTGAATTTCATCGGGTAGGACAATTAAAGTCAATAATATTTTTTAAAAAACTCAATAATATTTTCACACCAATATATTTATAATTGGAGTAGGTAGGCGTGCGCCTGCCACGGTCTCGCACAGCGGCGACGAAGGAGCTTCTGAGACACAAGGGCAATCGTTTCGAATACTTCTTTCGTTTCTACAAATGTCTGCCAATCGCAGAGCACTAATAGCAGCTCAGAATTTGGAGGTTGGCGAACATGATTAGAGCTAAACACAATCTATGATTGGCTGACATGTTTAGAAACTAAAGAACGATTCTAAATGCTTGCTGGTAATCTAGGGGCACTTGTGCGGCACGCTTGCCTACCCGATACCTAGGTATTGGGCTTGCCTTAGACGATTCGGGGCTCGCCTTTGTTTTATCGTTGTTCCACACATCCTGATTCGCAGCCTTCGGCGCGGCATCGGTGGCGGGTTTTGGGGTCCGGGCTAGAAAACACGATGCATTTCGTTTTTTGTGGTATTGAGTAGTAACAATAAATTCATTGTTACTCATTGGTAGATAAAATTACTATGAAATGTTGAAACAGGCCACCGTTCATTTGTTTGGCTGGCTGGCTGGCTGGCACCATACATTTTCAGTTTTAGGTTAGTGGTTTGTTATTGTTAAGTGTTCGATTTAACCATGAAGGCAAATGCGTCAATTGGCTCAGCGTTAATTAGCAATACATTTGTGCTCATATCTTACTTTGGAAATGCCACATTACTCTGTGATCTTTAACTATTTACAAATTCTGTTGAGTGCGCAAAACAATGATTATACTCAAAAGGTTAACGTTAAGTATTTTTTAAAGTACCCTCTATTTTTTAAATGTAAAAAAACTATTTTATAAGATATTCATCACCAATATTACGAAAATTAGTATGTTTAATAAACAAAAGTTTCTGCATTGCAACTCTTTTTTTATAACTATTATTGCAATGAACATTGCATTTCGTCATCTCTCCTCATTACATCCAAGTCTCAACTCAGGACTGTTTTAAGGTACTGGGAGTTATTTATGTTAGTATTCTTAATATATTAAAACCTTTGTTTATTACAAGTTAGATATTATAATTTGTACAATTATAACTGTTCCATTTGAGGTGGTACTAAGGCGGTGGCATCCTTTACAAACGTAAAACAAACCATTAGTACTTGGATAATACTTGGTTGGAGCTAAGTGCCGGACCACAGTGGCATTAAGTACCAGAGAACTTGTAGGAGAGTTATTGGAGTAGTGTCAATGGAACAGAATCTTTTGCAAATAACGTGTTTAATGGTATGCAAATGGCAGCTTTTACCAGATGAGGCACAAAGAGTTAAGCGTTCCTACATAATGATGGGGCAATGGCTGTAATACTCTAAACAAGTTTCAAGCTGTACCGAAAACTATACACATGTAACATTTATAAACTGTTTTATTTCTATCACTTTGTCTATTATATTTGTATCACTTTTAATTCCAGAATAGTATACATTAGTACTGTATTCCAAAATCTTTATTCTAGCGCAATCATCTATTATGTAAAATACAAACCTTGAGTATTTTGAATGATAAATAAACACTTTTAATATTTTTATTATCCAGTCAAGGAATGAGAAAAGGTAGACATTTCAAATATTTGAATGCCTCTAGCCATCATCTCACGGCACCATTTTTTTAAGTGTGATTGTTCACAGTGCCGAATGTAAAATTGTAATAATATAATATTGTAAATCAAATCTTTATTTACGCTGAGTTCGTAAATGTTTACATTATTGTAAAAACAATAGACTAAGAAATATGTCCAATCGCAATGATCAGCAAACCAAAACTTATAATGCTGTCAAATCACTATTTGGGATCCCATTAACGCAACGAGAACTAAATAAGGCCCTTATTAATACATAAGCCAAACTAAGATCATAATCTGGATTAGCTTGTCCTTTTCCAAGTTCATAATGTAAGCACGGGCTCAATATTTAACTCGAAGACCTTTATCAAACTTTTGATTTATTAATATGAGCCCATGAGTTGGTTCGTTGCGTGAGATGTCAAAACTGTCGTTTGACAGAGTTTTCTGTTTGATTTGATCATTGCCATTTATGCATGTATATATATAGTTTGATTGTTATACCCAGAAGCCCCGCGCACAGCATACAGTCGCCTTCAGCCATCCAACAAGTGTAGAAGTGTAACTTTAAGCAACAGGACTTACCAGATTCCGTGTAAATACTTAATTTTCGTTTAAATTTCACGATACAGCTTTAAAATGTTGGATTAAAAGGTGAAACAGTTATTCAACTGTTAGCAGCAGATCAGTACCTACACATGTATTTCTAAATAAATACATTATTTTATAAACTTTATAAATGCCTATAATACCTAACTAATTTTGATCTTTCTTTGTCACGCTTTTACACATCAATGATGATTGTATTCAATATTTTCCTATACCATATATGTATGAGGCATATGACAAATCTTTAATACCCAAATCTACGAATAAATATACATATTAGTGAAACCGGTCTTATGGCGGTTATCACACTACAATGCACGGGACCGGTGTTTTTACTGTCGTTCTTATCTGAGTATGTATAGCCACAAACTGACCACGCCTATACGAGCAAAGTTGTTCAGTCTTCCAGTGCACCGTCGCGTAGCGCGGAGCAGTGTGATAATAGCCCAGTTCATAATAATATATATGCTCAGCTTTGATTAGAAAAAATAATTGTTTGTAACTATTGATTTATCACGTAAAAAAAAGGTAAATATGTTAGCTTCATAGTATCGTGTTCGCAAAAGGCACATTTCTTTGACATTAGAATCTACAATAAGTCATAGGTATATTGACGAAAACCTAAGAAAAAGGTGTACCAAATTGATTAGATTAATGTGCCACTTTCAGAATGCATATATACCTTTTTTTACACGTCATAATATCGATGTTTTTAATTGAAATCGCCGTCGTCGAAATTGAATATTCTTTAACTAAGATAGGTGTGGCATAGCAAAATTACCTGCATCCGCATATCCTCGGACGTACAGCGGAGGCTGTTGCTGGGACTCTTCCCAGCAGGCGTTGCGCTAATCGACCAGCTCCCGCCCGCCGCCATCGCCGCCGGTGTCGGCGATGCAGGAGCGAGCCACCGACGCGAACAGCCTGCGGCCGAACAACTCGCGCTCAACTATTTATTTCATTATAAACATTTTCTTATTTACCTACTCTTTAAACAAAAAAAAAACAGAAAAATTGGTTTCATAAATAAATAAATATCGGACATTCTGACATTAGACTGATATACATACATAGATATTTTTAAATACATACATAAATAGATAATATTAACATAAGGGGCAGCCTATTGCCTGCCAGCACCAACCAAATGTAATGGTGACAGTAGCAAGTAAGGATAAATTTTGAAAACTTATTACAAACATTAATATCATTTCTAGTAAATAAAAAGTATACATTATAGTCTGACTAGCCGATTAAGTATTCTTTCATACAATGATGGTCCAATTTCGTATTATGTATTTGAAACAATAACAAAATCATACTTCTCAATCTCCGGCGCGCAATGTACAAACTGGTGACTCCAAAATTTGTAGGCGGGGTTTTTGATCAGTTCGATGAACGTGACGAGGAGGCCCCACGGGTGGGGGCGGTTCACTATGAGCCGCTCTAGGAGCATCCTGGTGATTTGCTCCTGGACCGCCTCCGAGTTGGCCTCCGCGAATAGGTAGAGAAGGACGCAGCTGAAGAAATGCGTGTGACTGTTTGGGTAACGCAGCTGATTCGCCAGCGAGTTCAGGAACAGGTACCTGGAATACGTAGCATTAATTTTTTTTATAGAGCACGTAAAAGTCCCATGGCAAATATTTGCCATATATATAAATACGTGAACAGCATGTGAATTAATTTTTGGTAGGTGTTGTAAACTGTAGGATTTTAAAGCTAAGGACATCGGTGAAAACTGCACCAATTGATCAATTGTTTAAGTTATGTGAAATAATAGATAAGTACTTGATATAAATGCCGAAACAATCAAAATTGATAACCAATTTTACGAATTTTGTTATAATATTTGATTGTAACACAGATATATGATAACGTACCGTCCCTCGTAATCAAAGTCGACGGTGAAATTCTGGAAGATATCCATGTGCGCCGAGTGCGCAATGGTGGTCATGTTCGGCACCTGCCCCTTGGAGCGGATGGCTTGAATGCTCTGCGTGCCGACGTAAACCACCACGGCGTTCATCAGCTGGTGGTTGTATCTACGCCCCGGCTCGTTCAAGACCTGCACGTGTTATAAAGTCTTAAAACACGGTCAAACGTTCAAGATAATAAGAATTTATTCAATGTTACATTCAAAACAAATCAATATTGCAACCACAGCAAGACATATGAATAATGATTGAAGACAAGATGCACGTGAATTTTGTTTCGATTAATAGTTCATCCAATATTTGAGCATAAAAAGCAATTATATTTGAAAAAAAAAAAAAAACTAGAATGAAAGTTTATACATACACTACTATATGTGGCCTTCAATGATAGCAAAGACAAAAACAAAAACTCATATTACCTTATTTTTCCTTTTGAGCACAAAATAGACAAAAATGTAATAGAAATGAAATAAGAGAATACAGCATTTTGTTTTTCGTATCAAATTTAAACAAAAACAAAATACTGTACACATTAAGTGGTCCCGTGAGATAAGAGTAAACGCCGAAAATAAAAGTTAGCTGAAAATGCGATAAACGCAAATTATGCAAAATGATCAATGTTACCCAGCTCATCATTTCCTAAACAAGAGTGGAGTGATCAAAAGTGAGTGATGTAATAAGTTGCACATTATATTAAATAGGTTTTTAGTCATTAACAACATGAACATGCGGTGACGCTTATCGTGAAATATGAGAACCTTTCTGAATATTTGTTTAAATAACATTTGAAAAATAATGAACGGTCGGGGTGAGTGGATATCGGTGGTAAAGTTTCAGTGGCCACCAGCTTTTTTGTCTCTCAATTTTCTGTCCGTCAGTTATACACTAACCCGAACAGTTAATATCCATAATTATGTGTGTAATCCATGGTGAGGAAGCCTTACAAAGCATTAAAAAAACGAACAAATTGAATGGCACCAGGTAGTCTTACTCGACCACTTCTGTCATTGACACAACACCACAACTGGATCTAACCTGCATATTGCTCCGCAGTTCTGACAGGAAGGTAACCGGCGCACGGGCATTGAGGTACGCGTCGAGATCATTCTTGAACTTGGAGTTAGGAATGATCGTTGCGTAGTTGATTACCGCGCGAGGTGCCACAGCGATTTCCGCTAGCTGTTCCACTTTGAGACTCTGTGTGAACGGATCGGGAAGTCTCATGTTTCTCGGGAACGCTGACAATATGAGGTTCCTCATTTGAATGCAGTTCGGCGGTATTTCGTCACAGAATCCGTAGTGGTAGTCGCATAGAAACTCGGGGAAGTCGTGCAGGAGTACCAAAAGGACTTTCAGCGTGCCCTTGTAGAGCATCATCACTGGCACGGCAAGTGCAGTGTTCCGCAGGAATGGATCGAGGAATTTAAAAAGATCTATCAGTAGAGTAGCGTACATGCCCCAACCCTGTAACAGCGAACATTATAATTTATAAATTTGTGGTGGTTAAACACTGGATAGTACGTAAATGTGCATAATAATATTTATAAGGGATAGATTTAGAACAATATGTTTTCGGACCTTTTGTTGCGGGGTGACGGCAAGCAAACGGTTGATAAAGGCGCGGTGCGAGACGATCTCGAGCCACGCATAGCAAAATCCGGGCACCACGTTCGGGCGAACGATGCGGAGCGTGTGGCAGAATGCGGTCAGAACCTGTTGATACCCAGAAAAACATTTTCAGGAGCGTTCATATAGCAGACCATCCCATAGCATAGTGTGTATGCCCACTTTTCACCAGTTATGTGAATAGGTGGTGAGCCTATTGCCATACACGATGCACAATAATGCAAACTCTAGAGATACATTTCAACATAGAGAAACCCGAGTAACGAACCCAGGTCCTCTAGATTCACAGTCGAGTTTGAGACTACACCAAGGCAGTCTAGCTATACAATGTAGAATATCATGCATACGTGATATGAAGAATGTTGCATACCGACAATTCCGCCTATTGTACTTACATATTATATAGTCTGTGGCTTGTTCATAGTTTCATACATAAAACTTCTACTATATGGTGTACCATAAAGAATTATATTTTATTATTATTGTTATTTGATAATACTTAAATAGTTACCTGGTAGTTCATTGATTCTAAGACGGGTTCAGCCATGTTCATGTCGAGGAAGAGTATGAGAAACAGTCTGTGGTACGGCAACTGTTGGAAGTTAGAGATTTGATCCTCGTGGTCTTGCAGCAGACAGCCGGCTATAATTCCAAGAATCTGTTAACAAGTAATAAAATTATGATATTATTACTAAAACTACATGATTTATATCAGTACAAATAAAAACAATAACAATAATCGTCTGTTAATAATATTTGAAATTTTAAGACAATTTCAAATTGTATGAGTTGCTTGTTGCGTTGTTTTACCTTATTGAGGAGGTTCAATTTGGGGGTAGGGTTTCCACCGTCAGCCGTTGTCTTGATGAGAAGCGAAACCAATTTGATGAATGAATCGGACATCGCATAATACTTGTCCCTCTTAACGGGGGACGGTTGGCTATTACTCCTGTCTTCGTTTAGTAACTGATACACATTCTCAATGCACATTTGAGTGCCTATTCGGAGGAATCTGGTGATCATGTCGTCTGATTTGAGAATGCCGTTCATATTCATTCGATGGACGTAGAGATTGAAACTTTGCCCAAGCTCGATTTCGGTGAGGGGACTCAAGAGGACGTTGCGCCACTCTCGGAGGAGGGTGTCCGTCTTCTCTTGCAAGCCTTGCGGATCGTCGTAGTCCCGAGCCTGAATAGAGTGAACATTGAATTATTTATTACATACTGTCATTTTAACACCAAAAAACCTTGTCTTTTTGCTGAGTTTGTTGAAATACTGCCTACTAATAGAAGCCCGACAATTAACAATTGACCATTTTAATTGAGTGACATCCCTTTATCATGTTCTATCTAATGAGCTAAGGTCATAAAAAGTACGTGAAAGTGAGAAAAAAAAGAAAAAGATTCAGTTTATTTTCTTTTATTTGGCGTATATGTTGTGAATGCGTTTCAATACTTACGCGAACTTGCATGATGGCCTGGTGTATATGCGCGGTGGGACCGAGGGGGGAGCGCTCGCCGAGGTAAGTGCTCGGGTCTTGGTTGATGCGTACCGCTTCTATGAGCGACGCGAGCCCCTCTGGCGGCGTGCGTGCGTGCGACATAATGCGTATGAGCGTCTCCGTAGTGTGGTAGAAGTCGGCCTCGTTCGCGTGCATATTATTCCTGTCGTCGACCAGATACAACTGCACCAGTTGCATTGCGAAAGCGACCGCCACGTAATTGTTCCCGTTATCCATCAGATGCGCCAGCGACATGTCGTACTGCACAATTAATTCACATGCATTTTAACACATAAATTTAAATTTTCAACTAGAAAAGTGAACGTCGTACGAATTTATTTTTACAAAAAGATGGGAGAAAACCAGAATACCTCAATTGCTTTCCTTACTGTTTTAAAAGAGTAAGATTCTGTAGATATCTAAAAATCGTTTTCATGACAGTAAAAGATACTCATTACTGACCTGAGGCAAATTAATGAGGTGGTTTCTGATCAAGCAATCGATGGCCTCGATGTTGTATTTGAGCTCATCACGGCACTCGGCGAGGCAGCACGTGATCTGCTTTGTAGTCCATACGTGACCGTACACCCGCGAGTCTTCTAGAAGCTTCAGCACCCGTAGGTGGATGTCCCTGTATCTGGTCATGAGTTCCACTTGATCGGGACTCGCGCCCGGCGAGACTATGTGACCGTCGAGTAGTCCCTCCACTGCCTGAAATACCAATGGTGGACTGCTGGACTTAACAAGCAATACGAAAAATTATAGACATATGCAAGCAAACACGCGTCACACATCCACTGTCCCCCATGATAACTGTGAAGACTTTCAACAAGAATAAAATAGAGACTTGATGGCCAGGAAGTAATAATGCAATTATTATTACCTGGCCAGTTCGTTAGTTGGTATGAAGATTTAAGTTCCAAGTCACTTACAGATGCGTTTACAGACTATTTAGGTTTCATGTGTTGTTAAAGGATGACTCCCAAAAGGTTCATTCCTAAAATGAATACTTCTTCCTAAAAGGCAAATTCTCAAAACGGACATATTGGTATGTGGACTTTATAAGATGTGGACATTTTGGGATAAACCCGGTTCCATATATCATCTACCACCAAGATACGACTAAAAAGTTTGTAAATAAAAGTAGCGACTCACCCGCTGCAGGAGCGTGCATCCGGACACGATGTCGCGGTTGCGGCGCGCCAGCACGAGGCACTCGAGGAGTGTGTGCATGTTCGTTGCTTGCACCGCGAGCGTTGGCAGTGACAGCGCGTTCGACAGAAACACCTCCGCCGCTTGGATTAAAGCACCCATCTCGTCCGTTCCGTACACCTTTTAAAATATACTTTAGATTATTCATCCCATTCCACTCCACGGAGTGCATAAGCAAAAGTTAAATTGATTAGCGAAAGCGAAAATTAATAATGAAATGTAAGTAAGCTCTTAGATCCAGATCTTGCGGTGTGTCCAGGACACTCCGGTGATTCGCCGCACTCGATCGGCGCGCGTCTTTTTTACATCAAATGAATGCGAGAGATGTATGGAGAAGCACAGAAAACAGACACAGTAATGGCGCATTCGCATCGCATTCAATAAATCTGGAAGTAGTATAATAGCTAAAGGTTTAATGGCTAAGGAGACGGTCAATCGCGTTGATTCAAACATTAAAATTATTTATTCATTATTGAGGAAACTAGATTATTTTAAATTTGACGTTAAAATATTTATTTTATTGTCTTTGTAATAAGTTCACATACACCACATAATTTTAAGCGTGTCTTACCCAAAGCGCTGCCGGATACAGACTGCCCGAAGTGCAGTCCGCCCGTAGGACGTCATCTACATTTACATCTACCGACATAGTCCTGACATTTCAAATTGAATTTATTCTAAAACTGAAGTTAATTAAGTCTTGGGAATATTATCTTTATACATATATTTCTTGTGTACGTGTGTGTCACTGAACTCCTCCTAAAGGACTGGACGGATGTTGATGAAATTTTTTGTGTGTGTTCAAGGGGATTCGAGAATGGTTTAGATTCACAATTTGATCCACTGAAAAATGTTTTTTAAACACGATTTTAGTATTTTTGTATGAACAATATCCATATATTTTAACCGTCGTTCATTGACGTGAAGTCATTTACATGAAAACATGACATTTCATATAAATACTATAAGTCCGATCGATCGTCCATCAATTCCACAAAAAGTTATGCACGGTCAAATGTCTTTTTTTTTCTATTTTTAATTCATATTCATTGATGACAGATGAGCAGTCATCTTAATCCGTACCACTTGTGATAGTACTTGGTCTATATTTTTGACTTGATGGGTTCGGTAGGCATAGCAATGAAATAATGCTCACATGGAATTTTCAAAACTCCTGGAAAACTTTCCAGGTAACCCCTATTTTTTCAACCAAATGACTGTACTAAATTTGGTATCATAAAAAAGAATAAGTTTATGCTTTGGATTTTCTCATATTTATTTTTCTCCGGTCACCGGCCATACTATCCCAGTATAATAAGAACTTCTTTTTTGCTTATTTACATACAATTACGGAGGCAGGCAAATTATTTTTTTAAAACGTGTACAAGGTAGCGTCCTTATTTTCAGTGGACGAGATTAGGTAGGTACTACAAGCACGGGAATACTACAAAATAATAAAAATAAATATAACCCATGTCATGTGTTTTGTCAAAAGTTTGCTTCCTACTAATAAACGGACATGTACCGACGGTAATCAGATTGTTAATATATTGTGAAGTACTGGTTGTTACAAACATATTATATGATTGTTTCATTGTGATTGTATTGGAACTAATGAGATTAATTTTGTCTGTCTTAAACAGCCATTCCTGTTCCATGAAACTACTGGGTCCAGGCGAGATAATCCATGGCCTTTACTATATAATATATATGTAACATTGATATTATAATAATAATAATATTGAATTAAGTCACATTTTTCTCCCTGAAATACATATATACCTACCTACATAGTTGTTATATTTTTTTGTATAAGCTGTGTCGTATTAAACGTATCGTTTCAATAAATTCAGGTGCTGGCATTTGAGATGTGAAAATTATATCAGTAAATTATTCGTTCGGCTTCACTTTTCTTTATACAATACATTTAGGTACGGGAAGTATACCAGGAGACTGTTTAATTTGATTTCTTTAAAAGGTAGCACAAAATGGAATGTTATTATAAACATAGAAAATATTTATAAATATTAAAACGATATGGAGTTTCAGAACTATGGTATGGAGACCAATCCTTACCAGGACTGTAGGCTTATGTTGTGACATTCCAAGGGGATTGGTATAGCACAAAATAAAAAGGTGCCAGGGTAATAACGGCCACCGCGCAAGCTTCACGTTTTCCTAGCGCAATACAAAGCAATGCCATTGACTAATGAGGGCTATTGAACGATTTATATACTAATATTTACTCTATTGGATATTGAACACAACGCACATGTCGATTAGGTATTTCAATGTGACACTACATCATCTACATTTATCATTTTATATGTTTTTTTATATACTTAACCTGTGACATGAGTTGCCCAGTTTACAGGGAAACGCACATAAACATCAAAATAGTATATTTCATTACAAGTGCGGAAAGCCTGTCATTGCAAAGAGTTCCGACAAATGTCTACCCGAGCCG